>WOVY01004286.1:0-169465 GCA_013436015.1 Rhipicephalus annulatus
TTTCAGGCCGCTTTTAGTATCGAAACCAACTTGAAGCCTTGACCCAACAGGCAATCAAATTCTAAAAGCAGGAGTTCATTCGAGCACGGCCTGGAAGCGCGTTTTCGCCGCTTCATGTGGCGGGCTTTTATTCGGCAAGGATTGATGTGCGGAGGAGCAAACGGGATGAGGGCTCTAGGTAGTAGATTCGGAATTAAAATCTTCCTCTTAGTGTTCGCTCAGAATGTTTTTTTTTTCTGATTGAAGCAGAGATCTCGCACTACATGGCTGGTTCATTTCTAACTGATTTCATGGGCTAATATTCTGGAAAGTGCCGAATGAAATAGCCTGAGTGACATTTACGCCCGATGCCACTCTCATCTTTATTGTTACTTTTTCACAGAGGTGGAGCTCCCCAACCCCGCAAAAGAGCATTTTCAATAAATGTTCACTACACATATTGCCATCGTTGTGGTCTCGTATACTATGTTAAGGGCCGAAATTTGTCGGGCAACAAGAAAAGACAGTGTTATCCTATATGTTAATCATCCATTTCTTGAAGAATACGGAAGTATCAACACGTGTGTACAAGATGAGCAGCAGCTGTGGAACCACAAGATTACCTCTGAGTTAAAAAACAACAACAAAATAAACGATTATCGATCAATTTTACTTATTACGCATTTCCTACCTTAAAGACATTGGCAGCATAGAATTCCAGAATACATGGCATCAGATGAGTATTTTCTGCACCAACTCTTCTTGTTTTGACAGTACATTGGGAGTTGTTATAATGATAATATTGTATAAATTTGACCTGGGAGAGAATTGCTGAGACTAACAGGAGAAACATCAACTGTAGTTACAGCGTTTGTGCAGGCATGGTCGAATAATGGATTCGAATGACGGGCATTACGTACAGCATCGTAGTACGATAGTGCTGCACACTGAAGGGGACAATACAATATACGTGGACACACCTGTGTCTTCATGCTGTTGTGACGTACCATGTTGTCTTGTTGCTGCGATATTCAATTGTTCTGTCGTGCGTATACATGACCGCAGAATTTCAATAGGTAGACTTATTGCTGCGAACCATTGATACTCCCGCAGACCGCAAATAATCTTTCGCACTTTTGAGAGGCGTAGTTTAGCCTAGACATATGTACCTACGGCATTTCAACTGTCTATTTAGCCGGAGGATAAAACAGCAGTGTTGTTGTTTTCTACACGAATGCAGTGACCGCGAGCTGCAGCTCCATGATCACGTTGAACAGCACCTACTTCAGCAGCCCGAGATTCCATGCCGCCCCCGGTGCTACTCAAGCGCCTCCTAGTGGTGACGGCGGCGCGGGCGGCCAGTCGAGCTGCGCCGTGCAGGTGTTCAAGCTCAGCGAGCGCATCTGCCAGTTGCGGCTCGACTTGGACGAGTTTGACCTGGAGCGGCCCACGGCCGGCAACTGCGACGGCGAGAAGTTGATTGTGACGGGACACAATGCCAACAACGTGGTTCCGCCTCTGTGCGGTCTCAACACCGGCCAGCACCGTCAGTTTACGTGATCGCAGAATTTTTCGCCGCATACGCTAACACGCTTAGCGCCAGTGTTAGCGGAACGAGTTGCCTTGTAGAAAAAGCCCAGCTGTAGAACTGAATGATGTATATCAAAACTAGCGGTGTGACCAACCTAACGACCTAACAATCACCACGAACCTAATGAAACCAACAAGCAGTGCTGTCGATAAATATTTAGGGGCCATCACTTGCGCGTTTTTACTGTAGCAAAGTAATTACGTATAAATTCAAAGTACATAAAGTCCATACTGAAGCTTAAGCGCACACACGATGACAAATGCGATAAAGACACAGGGACTGCGCTGGTCCCTGCGTCTCTATCGTATTTGTCCTCGTGTGTGTGCGCCTAAACTTCACTATGCAACAAAACCAACTTGCCCATCTTTTCATATTACTGCAGTAATGACATAAAGCGGGTAAAATATCAACTTCCCGAAGGCTGGAATGAAGCCATAAACCATCGGATCTTACAACTTTCGGTCCGATGTGGGGCAGAAATCAAACCATAAACCATCGGATCTTACAACTTTCGGTCCAATGTAGGGCAACGGACTCATTCTCTGAAGGTGGTGGCTTCGATGTTTGTGGGCTTCACTACGTTTTGTCAAGCAAAAAAAAAAAAGCGAGCACCGAAGTGATTGTACCTTGTGATATTTCTGTGCTCGTCCATATTTGAAGAAGATCGATATCATTGAAATAATGACAAGCAGCTGACTATCTTTTCAGTATATCTTGAAATACCACAGATCAATGCTTCTCAAAATACATAAGACTCAAGGCTCGACAAGTCAAATTATACAAAAAAGAGACGTTTGAAGAACACCTGGTTTTCTCTACTAATAACTGTCGGAGTAATTTAAAAACTACTATGATTAGAAAGACTATTACCGATGATTATGTTCATATGTACCTATATTACAGTACTTTTTTTTTACTTAGTAGTTTCAAAACAGTTTTATAGTACATTTCTGGCCTGAGCCGTAGCCAAATTATTTTTAAAGATAAACTCACTTGTGTACATTGAGCCCTCACAGGTACCCTGTTAGCATATTAGCTAGTGTAAATGACGATAACGATTGGCAGACTTGAAGCAAAAACATTTTTGTTCTTTGGAAGAACACAAAGTGTCATGAAAAATTGTAGGAAGTAAAAGTGAGGCACAGCATAGGGTAGCTGCTCGCCGGAGCCGCCAGCGTAATGTAGGGTTTGTAGACGGAGCTTAACTTAAAGGCGTTGAATTATAGCAGTGTACATGAGGTGTTCTTAATCTCGAAGAAACTGATTTTGTGGTGAGGTCTTCTTTTTTGCGTACAAATGTAACAGTGATCTCACTGTAGTTTTGTCGGACTGCAGTGTACATCGACGTGGACATGTCTCCCGGACCAGTGACCCTTTACGTTGAGACCAATGGGACGAGAAACAGCCGCTGGAACATCAAGATATCGCAGATCAAATGCGACAGCTCGTCGAGAGGTTAAGGCTCATTCCCATTCATTACACTAAAGCAGGTCCATAGCCAGAGAGAGGGTGCCCAAGAGCTCCCTTCGCACATTCGAATGGGGAAGGGGGTGCTATTTCACCCAGCATATAGTGAAAATACTGGTATTTTAGGGCCCTAAACAGGTCCTCTCCTTCTCTCTAAAAGAATTCCTGGCTACAGAAATGCACAGAAACACATTTGAAAGTCATTCACTCAGTTAATACATTTGCTTATCTTGTAATAAACTGATTAACTTCAGACAGCTAACTCTTACAGAATACGAAAACGTAGATGGTGGCGTTCTCGTCGCCGGGAGATTCCTTCTAGTCAAGAAAACCCTTAAAAAACAAATTTTCAGGGATTTTTTGGAAAACATTTGGGCGCAGTTTGACTTTTAAATCACAATCTGGCTGAATAATTCGGATTTTTTCAAGCTTAGAAGGCCTTTAATTTAGCACGTTATATAAACTAAAGTAGTTTCGATAGCGTGATGAGACACGTTAACGCCCGTTACTGACAAAACAGGAATTTAAAGAAAGTATAAATTTCGCATTCAAGTTTTTATATGCTGCTTTTTAGCTACTATTCCCACCATGAAAGTACACATCTTTTTTTTTATATAGAGGCAACGGTGCAAGAACGAACCAAACCTAGAAGATAAACAGCCGTTTTACATTGCATTTTTTTATTCGCGTCCATTAACTTATTGCTCTGTGCTCAGTTTTAAAAATAATATGTCTGATTCCAGACCACACACTGGTTTATGATAATTTGTTGTGGCTTGTTTATAGTTTGGGATCGCATTTTAAGCAACCGGGTGCCCTGACAGTGCTGTCTTCGTAACTCCCTGCAGCGCCTTCCAACTGTCTGCAGTACTACACCGGCACAACCGGCAACTTCAGCAGTTTTGACTACGCCGAGTCGCAGGAGATACCCCCGAGGCGTGGCTACCTCAACAACCTGGACTACACCGTGTGCTTTAGGAAGGAGGCCGGCTACTGCTCCATTACCTATTCCGTTCCTGGAATGAATGTGCCCTTCTCGATACAGAACGTCGGTACTGACAATGCACCCACAACGAGTACGCAAGCGACTTATCTCTTCGTAGTAAAAGAACTCTTTAGAGATATCCTGTTATTTTTTTATGCCAGCATGTGATATATATTAATTGTTGGGTTTGACGTCCGAAAGGCACGATATGGTTGAACTAAGTTGTAGTGAAGGGCTACAGAAATTCGAGCGTCATGAGTTCTTCAACGTGTAGCTGAGCCTAAGTACAAGTGCTTCAAGCACTTCCCTTATATATTATGGCTGCCGTGGCTGGGGCTTGATAGTGCGACTATAACAGAGCTTCCTAACCGCTAGACTACTGGGTCGGTTTAGAAGCATATAAGGTCTACTCAATTAGTGTGTTCTGGACTACCTCGTTTGATAGGTAATACGAGATTATTAGAGCCTGAGCTGTATCAAGTTAGAAAATTCATGCGAGAAAATTTTGACTATGACGTTGTACCCCACTTTTGCCCAGTTCGGGCTCAAACCAGCTCATCTTGAAGTCGAACAACAATGGCATCGTAGGAAAGACTTAATGTGGCACACTAGGGGAGTAAATGTATTGTGGGATCTATGGCTATCTTTTTTTTTCGCTTCTCAAGCCTGCTGTGAGCCTAATGCTTGCTCTCACCATCATAACATTCGACATGCCGACAGTATAAAGGCACAATGAAAAAAAAGAAAGAATGACAAGCTGGCTTACCCTTGTACCACTTCGCGCCCCCAATGCTACTTATCGCGTGTATAAATCCTTGTTTTTCTTTACTTTACTGTCCTGAACAACTGTAAGCTTGTCGAACTCCTCAAAATAGTTATCTACTACGCAACACAACTTGTTGGTGCATGCAATCTCTTTCTTTTTCTTTATTTTTCCGAAGATGAAACGGAAGCGGGCTTAGGTGTGACCGAGTGTACCATGGATTACCTGCTTCTCGGTGGTGTCAGATTTTGCGGCACCAAGCTTAACCCATCAATGGAAATGCCCAACCCCGTTGTCAACGCACCAGTTACTGGTGAGGCATGCCACATTGCAACGCTTTGATACATTACCAACTCGATGTTGAAAAAAGCCAATGCCTGTACGTTATTTACAGATCCAAATGACGTGCACTTAAAGAACGTGTTTGTTTTGGATGTTAGGCAAACCATGAGTGCGTTACATAACATCATTCAATGTCCTGCTAATTGATAGCCGGTATCTGTGGGTGTTACCGTGGAAACAATCTAATTCGGCGATATTGTCAAACTTTGCAATGGCGCTATTTTAAACCAATCACAGAGGTAACAGCACTCCTCTGCGCCATTCAGAATCAACCAATGGCATAATTCGAAGATTTCCAGAATAGCGCCCTAGGCCAAACCAAACACGAGAACCAGAATATGGTCCATTACAACGTCTCATCTCGACGTAACGAACTTAATGAGAAAAATTTTCTTATCTCGCCAAAGGACTTTACAGGTTCTAAAATACCAATGCATTACGATTATACGGAGGGGCATGTGACCAAATAGCGAAGCCTCCGCGTTGATCACGGTACAGTGGCGCCACCTGTCTTCGATTTCGCGAGTGAGAGCAGTGACCTCCATCAATCTGTATAACGGACTGCATGTTGACAGGCATACGACATTATATACGTTGGTTGTAACAAATTTAAAGTAAAGTATAACTTTACACCAGACGCAATATTTTGCAGGGAATACATAGCCAAGAGTCACATGTAACACCAAAAGCATTCCAGAGAACAGGTTTTATAAATCGCCGCGAACGTGTTTCTGGGTGAAATGATTAATGGAGCTCTTTCCACCACCCAAATAAACATCGCATACTGTTATGAGGTAAATAAATTTAATGACAGACTAAAAAACCTTTAATATGCCCTAAAATATCGGCATTGCTCTCACTCGTCCTACATTTTGTTACCTGTGAAGTGTTAACTAAACCACCTGTTACTTCACTATTTTGCAGATACAACGTCTGGACCATTCATGGCAAGATTCGTGTCGGATGGTGCGTTGAATGCTCGTGGCTTTCTGCTAAACTACATACAGAACCCGTGTTGACGGGCTCGAGAAACGTAGTGGTTGCTTCGCGGTAGATGCCAGTATACGATCGCGGGAATCGATGTCCACTGCTGCATTGACTGATTTCTGCATATCCGGAGTACGAAGATCAACAAAAATGGTGAAAAGATTATTGTGCAACCTTGCTGTGCTTGATAGAAGGCAGGATTACATGGCGTAATACCCAATATCAGAGGACGTAAATAAATTTCCGTTCGCCGTTCCCCGACATCACAAACCGAGTTCCTTTGTTCTTACTATCTTTGTGAAACATTTTTAATTCCTGCGTAAACGCAGCATGATGCACAACTCCAGCTCAACCTCGGAAGACACTTATGACGCCTCAAGCGTTTCGCTTACAGTGTCAATAAAATGTCGAGATTATGTTGTAGACGCCCATGTGGAATTTTTTCTAGGGTATATGTCCATTAGAATATAGACTCTTTTGAATGGTCGAGCCCACTGGCTTCGGCAAAGGGGGTCTAAATTGTGTTTTGGCCCTTTTGGCACAACCGTGCCTTTTCGGGGGAAAATGTGTATGCGAAGAAATACAGCCATGCTGACTTGCGTGTTCTATTTAATCTGTAGATTTTTGTCGAGTAAGGGAATTGTCTGTGCCGTTTAGGATTAGACAGATATATATAGCGCACACCACCGGCAGAATGTCAGCTGAAGTTCTTTTGACTGAAACTTGCTAAGTCATCTCCGCACCTCCCCCCCCCCCCCAACCACCACCACCACGAGGCTTCAAAAACGCATGTAGCTGTCAACATGGCAGATTATCAAAACGATGCTGATGCTGCTTAAACTCAGTTCATTTTACCATTGCGCAAGTACATAGCGATATATAGGCGCATGAGCCCTGGTGATAGGCTTGATTCCTGTCCTATCAGCAGAATAAAAAAAAACATGAACTCATCAATCAGATTCATAGTAAGTCCTTTTTTTTTTCAAACTGAATCCAGCCTTCTTGCGGCACCGCACTGTTGTCAGACATAGATTTTTTTTTTCGCAAGGGCTTTCTACGAATAACGATTTCAACAAATCTGCTCTTGCCGCCAGCAGAAATTGTTTATTTATATTTACTGCTTCCTTCAACCCATTTTATAGGTGCGACGGCATAAAAGGCAAGTCCTTTCATTTTTTTCCACCCGCATTTTCATCTTGAGTGGTGCTCCTTTCTTGACAATTCGTGCTTTTAAAACCTAGCGTGAAATCTGCAAACGATCATATTGTCACATTCTAAGTCATGTTATCGTTCCGTTTCACTGTCGACAATTCTCAGCGCAAACCGCGCCTGCAGTGTTCGGGAAGCTTCGGCACTGCAGTATATTATTTCGTCAAGACAACGCCCACTTCGCGAGCACTACAGATTATTCTGGAACCCACGTCACCGCTAGCGATAATGCTAGAACATTCGACGTCAAGTGTATAAATGCCGACGCTCTGTTCGCCGCTATCAGTGTCCATGTGTTGCTCCAATCTGATCTTCAGTTTTCTGGCCACAAGTTGCGGCTGAATAAACCGTTTCATCTGAACATCGAGTATGCTGCCTTCACCCACGTCACTAAACCGTGACGATATCTTTAAACAATGACTAGCGTACTGCTTTAGCAACGGTTGACTGCATGATATAGTTCATTTTACACCAAACACTTCCCCCGAGGTTTCATACTCAAGCATCCACCCAGTAGATCGTGGGTGTACGATGCTCGGCTGCTTAACCGAAGCTCGTGGGTTCGATTCCATATATGATATGTGGGATTTAACGTCCCAAAACCACCATATGATTATGAGAGACACCGTAGTGGAGGGCTCCGGAAATTTCGACCACCTGGGGTTCTTTAACGTGCACCCAAATCTGAGCACACGGGCCTACAACATGGGTTTGATTCCAGCCCCGGTGGAAGCATTTCTACGGAGGTGGATTGGTATAGAGGCTTGTGTTGTGTGGTGTCAGGGCAGTATAAGAACAACCAAGAATCAAAGTTTCCGGAGTCATCCACTACGGTGTCTCTCATAATCATAAGATGGTTTTGGGACGTTAAACCCCACATATCAATCAAATCAGTCATACTACTTGTTGGCTGCTGCTTAGCGTTTTATGTTGTTATCGCCCTGTGTCACGTTTGGTAGGCGCAAAGGAGTGTTTCCCACTCGCCGTCATATCATCGAGGTTTATATGCACAAAAGCACTTGATAAAGTTAATGGAAGGATGACCGCCGCTTTAGCTCAATCGCACCCTTTTCAGCGGCACCTTTTGCGCACGTGCACCGAAAACAATTTGACGGTGCTACCCCGAAATAATTTTTGTGGCTCATGATTGATATGTGGGGTTTAACGTCCCAAAACCACTATATGATTATGAGAGACGCCGTAGTGGAGGGCTCCGGAAATTTCGACCACCTGGGGTTCTTTAACGTGCACCAAAATCTGAGTACACGGGCCTACAACATTTCCGCCTCCATCGGAAATGCAGCCGCCGCAGCCGGGATTTGAACCCGCGACCTGCGGGTCAGCAGCCGAGTACCTTAGCCACTAGACCACCACGGCGGGGCTTGGTGGCTCATGGCCTCCGACACCGGGTGGCTCGCAATCTCGGAGGCCATGGGTGCGAGGAACGCACAAGCCCTCGAGCTTTCTCGTCGACCGGAAAGCCGCCAACTTGATTTTGAGTCTCGCCGTTAGGGGCGCTGTAACTATCGTGAAAGGCGTTGATTGGCAGAACATTGGAAGCTTTATTAGAACGTGGTTGGTTCGGTTCATGCATGTGGAAAGTTCTCTTTTTGTATACTTTTTTTCCATTCATTCATATCATTAATAATTACCTACCACTTTACTGGTAAAGACAGCAAGTATTGTCCTATATATTCTTTCTTGGCATTATTGGTTGTTCATTCCATTAGGTTTTGTCTAACACAGAAAACCAGCCCTTGATCAATTCCTCTTTTTGCGTTTGTTGGCAGACACGGTACAGCAATTGATGCCTCGTTCAGTGTAATCGGAATCCACATAAGTTTTAGTGGTTCCCAAGAAATAACGAAAGTTTCCAGCCTGCTTATATCCGTCCACATGGTCACACGAGTCTGCAGATAAAACTGAGCGTAATGAGAGCTGTCGGAGAGCCGAGATATCAGAGTTAATGTTGGCTGTTTCAGTTTTGAAGCCAAATGACTCCTCACGTTTCCTTTACAGAGATAGCCCTTTGCCGTCTGTGCTACCGTACGTTAGTAGTACCAGCGTCTGCCGATTCACTAGGAAGCTGGAAATTTGGCGACTGGTATTGTACACATATCTGATATTGATATGTGGGGTTTAACGTCCCAAAACCACTATATGATTATGAGAGACGCCGTAGTGGAGGGCTCCGGAAATTTAGACCACCTGGGGTTCTTTAACGTGCACCCAAATCTGAGCACACGGGCCTACAACATTTCCGCCTCCATCGGAAATGCAGCCGCCGCAGCCGGGATTCGAACCCGCGCCCTGCGGGTGTACACATATCTGTATATTTTCCTTCATAAAGAAAAGGATGCATATGCGGAAGGCATTCGAAAAGCGCGCAGTGTATGAACGGCAATATCAGGTCAAACATAGGTAAAGCGACATAAATACCACTTAGAGGCTGTAATTTTCATTCAGATTCATATAACCTGTCTGCAGCTGCGAAAGGCGTACATCCCATTGAACCTTCCGTCTGATCTTGTGGACGGATAACATTTGGGCTTTCGCATCACACACGACGCGCCTATTCTTTGCCTGGTGTGAGTTTCTTGAGCCAGCATTGGCGTAAGTAGTGACGGGAGGGAGGGGGAGCGTATTGTGGTATCGACGTTCGTACAAAAAATTTGATTGATTTGATTGATATGTGGGGTTTAACGTCCCAAAACGACCATATGATTATGAGAGACGCCGTAGTGGAAGGCTCCGGAAATTTCGACCACCTGGGGTTCTTTAACGCGCACCCAAATCTGAGCACACGGGCCTACAACATTTCCGCCTCCATCGGAAATGCAGCCGCCACAGCCGGGATTTGAACCCGCGACCTGCGGGTCGACAAAAAATTTCCAGTTTTGTATATGCATGTATACACGCACAGATAGAAGCTTGTACGAACGTGCATAACGGGTTATTGAACATCTTTCTCTGAAAAAAAGAAATCTCTGCAAATGCCAGCTAGCTACATATATAGTAATTAACGCGGACTAAAATCCCTTTGTTATCATAGTATCAGAAGAACTACCTTGTGGTAAATACATAATTGTCCCCCCATTGCTCCGGCTGCAAATGATAGAGCAAGCGAGACTTCGTGTAATGCCTGTTCACCTTGCGTTTTCCGTTATTAATCTACGCTACAGTTAATTATGTCATGCCGCGCAGTGCAGCCAAGACAACAGGACCAATCGTTAGTGAATGGTCTTCACTGGGTCTCGGGCATATATAATGTGAATGCTACGTCAGCAACATCTACATCAGACTTTCTCTTTTTCCGTCATTCTTTTGCTCCAGTTTCCCCTTTCCTCAGCGCAGCGTAGCATACTGAACTAAATCCTAGTTTACCTTCCTTCCCTTCACTTTACCCTTTCTTCTATCTTGACACGCATCTAGGCAATCACTTTGAATCCTAAAGTTTTCTATCAATGCGCGTTATGTACATTCCGAATACGGCCACTAAAGCCTTCGATGCCGTTTGAGTTCGGTGCCCATTCATACATTGGAGCAGAGCGCCGGTTGCCTGCCCTTCTTTCCTCTCGCGCTCGCGCGCGCACTTTTACGACTCCTTCCAACTTGGCATTCCTCTTTGTTCCAGCGTAAGAAAACAAGCATCCATTTGTCTGCAAGCATTACCGCCATCTGGCTGCAACGCTCGCCAGGGCAATTACACGCGCAGCCGTCGCTGCCCGAAAAGACGGGCGTTATATTTATTGCATCTACACGGTTCGCCTGCTCGCCACCATGGCGCCGCGGTACCGCCGATCGCCAACTAGGAGCCCGAGGAGAGTAAAGAACGCCGTGGTTCGGAGAGGGGCCACGAGTGGCGGCGACTGGCGGCGTCCTTTTCTTGTGGAGTCTTTCTCTCCTCTACTCTCCTAGAGTTTCTTTTTTTTCTTTTCGTTTTCCTTCCTTTTACCACGCCTCCACCCACCCACGGCGTGATTCCCGAAGCTGAAAAACTGGACGGAAGCGATACGCGGGGGCCACGAAGTCGACAAAGTAAAGACATGAAAGCACGCAAGCGGCCTCTGGGGGGTTGACAAGCAAATGGCGTCTTGCCAAGAAAAAAGAAAAAAGAAAGAGGGGGCGGCGGTTTTCAAGCCCGGATGCGACGCAGACGCATCGTCTCGGCGCCTGTATCTCACAACACCAACACTCCGGAAAAGAACTATCGAACCGCTGGGAGAGTTCGCTTGCCTTTCGAAAGTGCGAATGGTACGCTGCACTGGTGCCGCACGCGACAGCAGCGCCCTACTGCGTCGAGGGAGCGCATCTGCGTCGCCGCTATTTCCCAAGACGCGCGGAGTTTGTGAATGTGTGCTCGCTTATCGATAAAGCACAGTTTAGTAACGCAGCGAATGTAAGTTTCGCTTGCTAGCGCTCTAGAATAAGAGTCGGTGTTTGGGACGAAGTTGCAGAGATAGGAATGCGATCGGTGACCCAAATGTCATCATTGGCGATGGGAAAAGAAGAAAGAAAAGCACGTGGTCTTGTTGTGTTGACTGTTGGCAGCCCGCGCTGTGGAATGGAACGACTGGGCTGCGTGCGCTTCGTTTGACGAGTCGCTGGCGGAAGCGGTTTTCAGTGTACATCGTCCCTGGTGTCAGTTCGCTGGTGGCGGTGGCGGGCACAGCGGAAGGCAGCTGTTGGAGCAGGGCGGCATTGCAACGGCGGTTTTTTTTTCCCCGGAAATTATCGACCGTACGGCGGACTGGGAGTGCACCACGCCAAACGGGTAAGTGCGGACGTATGCCGCGGCACCGTTGGCTTATAGCCCGACAGTTTTACGTTTTAAGGGCCGTGCAGTTTAAGAAACCTCCCTGTTATGTGATTCTCACCAGGTGAGGTTTACGCACGTCCGACGTTTGATACACATAAGCTAAGGAGGATGTGCGCTTTGAACGCTAGTGCACGCTTGCCCGTGAAGCGTTCAACGTCGCCGAAGGGCTAGTTATAGGACAGCCTGATACAGTGAGACGCCAGTGTCTAGAGTCGCACGGATCTACGGAACAGAGAAGTGATGGTTAAACACCGCGCTAAAAGGGGCAAATAATAGAAGAACGGCAGAAACGAGACCATAGGACACGCAGTGTGTAATCGTCAAAACAAATGAGATAAATACAAGAAAACAACGAAAAACGGCATGAAATATTGCATAATCTCCCGAAAAGAACATAGAGTAGGCAAACACAAGGGAAACACTGGCTAATCGGTGATCCGCAGTTCTTGTATAGCGTTTGCTTAGGGTAAGAGTAGCCTGGATGTTTTGATACGGTGTTTTACAGATACCGCGCTGCTTACGGTACACTCAGTTGATTATCGCAGTGCGAGCTCAAAGCATGCGCAGGAGGGTGCGTCAACTGACATATTCTTTATCAAAGACATATTGTTGAGTTATAGCGCGTGTAAATGTGTGAACTTTGTCAACTTAAACGGTCGCGATTGATTGGTCTCAAAAGCGGTCCTTTTGAGCCCAAAGCAGTGCTTTTGAGCCCAATCAATCCCAACTCGGGATAGATACTTGGCAACCTTCGCTGGAAGCCATGACGTGTAAAAACATTCTATTGATTTTTACAAGTGTACGAAGAATAGAAACGAACAGAAAATGTAGAAAATTGGAGTGTTCTGTATAGCTGCTTACCTTAGGCGAATGTAATATACTAATATTAAAGAGTGGGCTCAGAAGAATGTAATTTTGATTCTATTGTGTTTTGGTGTTGTGCTTGTTCTCTTTTGTTTACTTACACATTGTGAGTGATTATTTATGTTAATGGATTCACCCACGATCAATAGACACAAATCAAACAGATGCCACGTGAGCCCATTTCTTGTGTGCAGCTCGCTGTTCGAGTCACACACTTCCAGCTCGCAAAGCGAGGTTAACTTTGGAACAGTGAGTGAATGCAGTTTTCAGTGTAGGTGAGGTGCTTTTGTCACATATTTGTCGCACTGGGACCTTACAAAGAATGGCGCGTTCTTTTGTGGTTATGATTATTCACGAAGGTTCGCCGGACGCTGTGGTAGTGACGTGAGTCAGGCAAGCTGTAGTGTATGTTTTAGAAAATACTACAGAAGAAAATTCACAGCCCCATCCCCTACTCTTTAGATGGAAGCTAGCGAAGCTCTCGTTATGGTAGGTGTGGTATAGGGAATATTGAATTGAGTCAGTTTAACATTATGATTGACGTTTTTTTTGTCCGCGGGATGAGTGTGTCAGAACCAAAACATGAATACCTTTGCTTAAATAATTAAATATTAGGTTCACTTTTCTGAAAATAATTGCATATTATATATATAGCTATAAAAATATGCTTTCTTGTCGAATTCGACGCAACTTGTAGCTCTGCGTCATTAACTTTCTCATTCTTTGCTTTCATTGTCGCAAGCCAAAACACGGTGCTTAGTTATGTATGTCAGCTCCAGAAAATTATATTTACACAGTGTACGACAGACAAGTCTGAGTTAAGTACATTGTAGAGTTACGCTGCAGTAGGAGACATTTGCATGAGTCACTTTAGTAAAATCTATGCTACTTCTAGCAGTGTGCTGGGGTCAGACGTAAGGGAGTGCTTGCATGACCGGCACAGCAAATACCGGCTTGATTCGAAGATCTATAAATGATTCTTCTTTTTAAGACGCACTGGTAATTAAGACACATTGCCACGTACATAGTAAATATATTATGTGTAGAATGCAAATAAGTGTTAGGAGAATCCTCGTTTCATCTATTTGTTGTGGGTTTATAATTGAAGAACCTTGTCGGGGCAAATAGAACTAAGGCACGGAAGACGGAAACACGACAGCAGGCTGGCCTTCACCCCTGTCTTTTTCTTTGTGCGTGACAGAGGCATGTGACGTATGTTTGCGCCAGCCCGACGTCAGTGTGCCTCCATGGTAAAGTGCACAGCTTTCTTAGTACCACTTCATGGTGCTTTGACTGCTTGGCACTGGTTTGCAAAAAGAAAATAAAGGAAAATTCAAGTACCATAATGTGCGATCACTATCACCAGCGTGTCCTGAATGCAATCAAATCGCCTCTCCCCTGTGAAGTATTGGTTTGAAGTTAGTGCAGATGTTTTACGCGTGTTTTACGAATAATTTGCGAGGAGGAGGTTATTGGCTGTAGGCAGGTTATTGAAGACAAAGAACTAACACTCTAGTCTTTAGACTTGGAGTGGTTTCGGGGCCCTTTCAGGGTTTGAAGATTCGATAATCAAGTGCGAATGACACCGTCTGCGTGGCAGTTTCGGTCTGCCGAGTGCGTCGATTCCAAGTACAATCCACGGTTTCCGGTAGCAACGCGGATGCTCAGATAAAGTGCTCGGTGATAACTGTGCGCCGCGCTTCCAAAACGTACAGCGCGCCACCTTATCTTTCGCAAAGGTTAAAGTGTATCAAACAGCCGCAAGGGCCTTGTCTGAGCGTGCATGGTGGGAAATGGAAGCGGCTGTTTTTCCCGTGTCGGGCGTAGATATCGAGCTTTAACGCCGCAGTCTTCCCGTCACTGCCGTCGTGGAACGTGCCTCTCCGGTTCATGTGTGCGCTTATGACATGAAGTGCACGTCCTGGTGGGGTACTATGTCTTGCCTTCTTGGTATTGGCATGTCGCCCTTAATACGTAGCCTAATGTGGTGCCGATATATACATGAGAGCTGCAATGCATGATGCTTCAGGCAGCCTGAGAGTAATTGATACTGCATGTATTTGTTTATAAGCTTCGCTCCGTCGGTTTTGTGTAGTCTGTGGCCGCTTTGTCGGAAGAAGAGAATCCTACTTCACTAATTTGAACTTTCTATGAGCTAACCAGTTCCATTCGTCGAGTCGGAAAGTCCACGTCGACCCAGTCTTTCGATCAAAACAAACGTCAAAAACACGGTAATAAAGCCAGAACCAATAAAGCCGAAAAAACGGGAATTAGGCGTATTGTTGTGCTACCCATCATTCTAGCGGTAGCTGAACGATCGCAGCGCCAGAGCTCCTTTTAGAAAACTCTATGGTAGTAGCCATGGGTGTCTTTCTTTTCGTAAGGTAAATACTGCGCACATAATGCACTGAAAGATTGTCGTTCCTTTTTCAAACGTTACGTTTCGCTTGACAGTGAAGTCCGAATCTTTGTTGAAAGTATATATAAGTTCATGTTCTCTGACCTGAAACTATATATCGAGACGACCACATGTATTTCGGATAAGTCAGGAGCCTGAGATAAGCGAAAAGCGTTTGATGACATCGAAATGAAGGTATGCAAATGGTTGGGGCATGCGTGCGAATTCTCGCTTGGTGGGACAGCCATGGCTTCGGGCGGAACTTAGGTACTTATATTTAGATTGTAGCTGACAGTAGCTGCGTTCGCCTACTTATACGAATTCAACAGCAGTGCACCCGGAACTCCATGACATTTCAAAGGGAAATGATGGTCTGTATATTTAGGCTTTTATATACGCGATGTCACACCCCACCGCGGTAGTAATGTGGCTAAAATACTCGGCTGCTGACCCGCAGGTCACGCGATTGAATTCCGGCTGCGGCGGCTGCATTTTGGATGGATGAGAAAATGCTGTAGGCCCGTGTGTTCAGATTTGAGTGCAAGTTAAAAAAACCCAGGTGGCCGAATTTTTTGGAGCTCTTCACTATGGCGTCTCTCATAATCATATGGTGGTTTTAAACCCCACAAATCAATCAATCAATCATTCAAACAGCAGGACGTCACAAACTAACGTTGCAGAACTGAGTGAGGGTTAATGTAATTCAAGGTGAATGAGAAAGTTTTACTTGCCGTTGTCCGTAACACGAAAACATATCGACCTAATAAGTGGATCGAAAAACAGAGCTTGGTAAGTACCCGCTGGTCAGGCTACAATTGAGTTAGCCTTTGTTAGGTATGTCCCTTTAAAATGGCGGCTGGGGTCGTAGATGTCTTTTGATGTTCATGGTCTGAGTACGAATAATGGTCTATACACTGACAAAGCATAATAAATATACTGGCGAAGACCTTCGAAAAAACAGCCTAAGCAACAAAAGGTCAGCAGAAAAAAGACCCCCACAGTACTTTGTGTGCCTTCTGTTGTGCTCACGTTTTCTTCGCGTTATCTCGAAGTATATACAGATGGTTCGCTGTTAATGGAAACACTCTTGTGAATGGCGCAGCTTCGCTTTCCCGCAAAACCAATGCTTTCTTATTCATCAACACTGAGTGGACCAGCAATGTGTAAGTGCTCTTTGACCAGCAATGGGCCGTCCATCTAGCCCACGAAGCGGCCGCCAACTACTCCCGGTCGGTCCCTACGTGGGAAACGCCCGCTACGCGCTAAGCGCGTCCTCCAGGACTAAAATAAAGTTTTTTCAATGCATTTCATTCCTTTAACAGAGCACCATACTGTACAACCAACAAGCCCAACTGTACTCACATTTTAGAACTTAAAAACCGGCGTATAGCAACTATCATTTATTGAACAAGCGCATTTTGCCTTCTGAACTCTCGTTGTGAATCCTTTCAAAGACAATACGGCGCCTGACTTTTATCTCTCGTTTGAAGTTTGAAGTTTATTCAAGGGTAAGCATACATATAAAGAACAGATAAGCGGAGTACATGAGGAGGTCCCAGAGTAAAAACTGTTGTGGGGGGAGAGGGAGCTCCTAACACATTGTGAATAAGATGATGCATAACATGCAGCAGACAAATGGCGTTGTGACAAAGTTCGATATACAATGTGTAGCGTGAACAAAATGAACGAAAACACTTTACTCAATTTTCAAAAACACGAAGATGAACAACAAGTCTACAATAATTAGAAGAGCAGAACTAAACCGTACATAAAAATACACTTTCTTTAGAGGTGGTGTACATCTCCAATTACACTATAGGAGGCGGTAGTATAAAAATATTGACGATTACTCGCATTACGCGGATTGAAATTTTACACAATAACGCGTAATGAGCACATTCATCTCATCGAAAGTCTGTATGTATGCCCTATACGCAGGTTCTCAGTTAGTGAAGCGCTTTGAAAGCCACTTGACTTTTTTTTGTTTTCATACGCGTTCTGTCTCTTTGCCCGACGCTCCGTGTAGTAACATGCGCGCTCTAACAACCGACTCGTGGAGTACTCGCTGAGACGGCAGCTGTGACGGCAGTAGTGGCGCGTGCCATCATTTCATTTTTGCGAGCTTAGTAGATCACGACTTGACGCCCTTTGCTAGACGCAATAAACTCGTCAGATGCGACGCGCAGAGTACTTCTGGAGAAATGTAGCGGGCGAAGTGGCTTTCTTGTTTCGGCGAAACGCCGTGCATCTGGACAGGCGTTAAGGCAGCTCTCACGTGAGTTGGTGGCCGCAGCTTCATAACGTATACTTGTTCGCCAACACGGTGGTGTTGATGACGTAGAGGCAGCATAAACACATCGCGCTGGACCTGCTTCAACACGATAACAATGTATGGCCATCATTTTATTGGCCTCTGTCCGCCAACAATGAAAGAACTTGCAAGTTATACAGTAACAATAACGCCTGACGTCACAAACTTTGTGTACGCCCTGTGGTTCACCAACAAGGCTGTTTCAGTGACACGAGTACAAGCCATCTATAGTTGACATTCACAGTGTCTCCGTTGCAGCCTTGTTCTTTGGTACCCTCCCCTGCATAGAGTTTCTCAAGATAACTAGAGGGCACTCTGGCGCTGCGATCGTTCAGCGACCATGGGAATGGTGGATAGTGCACACATTTGCCTAGTCTTCGTACTTGCGGGCGGCGAATCGTACTTGCGGCTTCGTTTATTGCTGTGTTTTGATTTTGTTTTGAAAGAAAGATTCAACCCTTTTAAACTTCGTGACCCAATTTGGAAAGGTAATTTAAAAAATAGGGTGGTGAAGTGCAACCGCTGAACATTTACCGATTTTTGTTTCATGAGAAAACAGCTTCAAGCCACACGAACACACACGGAGCCAAAAGCAGGCCAGAAGTACGAAGTTTAGACAAATGTGTGTACTACCCATCATTCCCATGCTTGCTGAAGCGCCGTGCATTGCAGCTCCCATAGACACTGGCGCCAGAGTTCCCTCTAGTAAGTATTGTGGGAAACTCTGTGCTCCCCTGTATGTTTCAGGCCTTTTAACATCTTTTTATCATGAATATAAAACTGGTTAATTTTTTGATTATTAAATAATTAACTGATTGATTGTCAGTTAGAACCATACTTGTGCACGTCACAGAAAATAGGTGAAGTGAACTTTATTGGCAAATTGATCAAAACATGATTAAACAGCAAGGATGGTGGGATAAAAGCTGCATGTAGGCAGCTTGTCTGGTCCCACCTCTCAGAACAATAACAGCAGCAGCAAATATTACCAAGAATTCTTACTTGTCACAACATTGAAATAAAAATACACAAAGCAAAGTGATAGGAGAAGAATATAAAACAGTAATAAACACGCATTTTCAACAAACACATTCATGAACAACAAACATTGGTATTCATAAAATTAACCGCTCCCTTGTAAACCGGTACGTACAACTCTGCTTACAACTCAAGAATAAACGTATAGGCTACACCATTAGCCGTTGCTGTTCAACCCGGAGAAAGTTTGCATAAGTTTGGAGAGGAGGAGAGGTTGCGGAAAGGAAAGGACGCAATTTCTGCAGCCCTATAGTTGGGTCCACGGGTAAGCGCCTGCGTAAGTGTGCCGCCTGACGACGGTAGCCAGAGGGAGAGTTTGGCTAGTTGGTTTGCGTTTGTATTGGAACAGCGCAAAAGACGAAGCACAAAGAAAGACTTGACATGAGCGCTGACTTACAACTGGTTCCTTTATTCAAGCGAAAACGAAAAGGAGAGGAAAGAAAACAAAAAAAAACAAAATATGCGCGCGCAACTAATGCGTGAGGCAAAAGACTACACTTGTAACGCCTTCTCCTTCTGCGTCACCTTACGAACAAGTAACGCAATCGACGGTGTGCCAAGACACGCGTCCCCACTTTTGCAGATAACGAAGGCTTAAGTTTTCTCTTTTATACGAGAATTCGCCTGTCTGTATATGGTGGTTGTGTGGCCGAATTCTGAGATGCAGCCGCATGCAGGCAACACAGTGGGCAAACAAATCAGAGAATGGCGCAGCCTTTCAAAAGGCATGGTGATCACGCAGGCGAAAGATGAAACAGGGAAGTTTATTGCGTACTATAGTAACGGCATTGATTTGGGGGGTTTAACGTCCCAAAGCCACCATATGATTATGAGAGACGCCGTAGTGGAGGGCTCCGGAAATTTCGACCACCTGGGGTTCTTTAACGTGCGTCCAAATCAAAGCACACGGGCCTACAACATTTCCGCCTCCATCGGAAATGCAGCCACCGCAGCCGGGAATCGAACTCGCGACCTGCGGGTCAGCAGCCGAGTACCTTAGCCACTAGACCGCCGTGACGGGGCTATAGTAACGGCGGTTCAGGTGAATACGACTGTACAGGGTAACAAAGCGACTCCAGAGGGACGCACTCAGAAAAGAGCATAGTTACGACGCAACTTGCAGAACTGCGATATTGCCACAGGTCACGGATCACTGGTGGAAACAAGGAGAAAAGGGAACACAAAAAGTCACTTAGCTTCAACAGAGCCACATTATTTGTGAAGAAAAGCAGCAATTTGTTTTCGCTGCCAGTAACTTTTAAAATGGCAGTAAAGGAAATTCATTACTCCCATGCCTCACCCCAAAAAATTCTGTATATATGCCACCTTCTGATGAAGACTTCTTCATGTTGTGTTTCTGTCGGTTCGGTCTATCACCAAACCACCCCCATTCTAATCCTGTGACGTTGGGTATGCAGCTATAGTTGGGGTCATCAGCGTGCTTCGGCTTAACAGCGCCGTCGTCAAACTACTAACTTCGTTACAGAAAATACTGATTGTTCAAATAAACCCCTCTTGCTCTGTTGCGTTTAGAAACAACTGTTCACAAGTTATAGTTTTATGAACTGTACTGTTCAGAAAAATGTTGTTGACGCTTTAAACTACTTCTCACTATAATATGAGATAACATAAAGCCTTCCCGTGGTCCTCACAAGTGATGGGGCTGTGTCGACAAAAATTACCGGCCTTGAGAGAGTTCACGGCTTAGTGCAATGATTTCGGAAAGCAGCGTATAGATTTATCTGCTACGGGAAGCTCCCTAACAATAATGCCAGCCCAAGTAAACGTTTTACCTATATATAGATCCTCGAAGAATCTCTACATAGCAAGATAAATACCTAGATTTTATTATTATTGTCAGTATTCAGGCTAACTGACTTTTAAAAAAGTATTAGGATAGTGTGCTCTTAGGCCAAGTTATTCTGAAACTGGTTAGAAATAAAAATCACCATTAGCCATGGTTAGAAATAAAAATCACCATGCTTGCGATGATCACCGAAGCAGATCAGCATGTGAATTTCACTTTACACATGCATGAAAGACTTAAATGTGATCATTCGGGTCAACCGCAAGTCTGTAGCGCCTACTTGTACTTGCAGCTTGACAGATGATGGTCTCTTCTTAATTTTACGCATTTACAAGAACTGCTTAAATATTTTCAGTAGATATAAGTGGGCACTCCTTTACTGGCTGATAGCTACACTTTTCCTCTGTACCTTCGGTCAGCTTCCCGTTTGGCTAAATATATTCGTCACTTTTTTTGCTCTCAGAAAAAGGGCAAGACGGAAAGTTTGAAACACCCGAACAGTCTTCTTTTCTCTTTGCACCACATCATTTCTGCAATATCTAACTCGTACCACCTTACTAAATCTTCAGTCCTACTTCTGCTTTCTTTATCTATTATATTTCTGGTTACTTCACATGGAAACATTGCTCCCTGAAGGCACGCTGTGAGCGTAATCTTGACGTGTGTTTGTACGCACTACAACACAAGATTTATCTTTTGATCACAGTGCAGGAGTCACTCAGGGAGCTCATGATAGGCGCGTACTTATCTCGTCGACTACAGAGTTTAGTTTTACCCTGTATGCGGACTATAATAATCTTGCGTTACGAAACTGCTATCTTCTTCACACGGTCCAATAGAGCATCAAGACGGTCTGAAATTAACAAAAAAACATCAAATAGGTATAAAGTGTTGAGACATACATTTAAGTGATTCGAGTACATCGTGATCCACTATGGGATAGCAGTTAGCCGTCCATTGTAACACCATAATTATGCACATTACAGCCTTTCTAGTTGAAACAGCGCGTCAGCGTGATCACTTAGTAATGCCTTTAATCAGGTCAAGTAATGTCCCTTTTGCAGAGCCTTACAAAATCTCTACATTCAACAAAAATAACATTAAATCTTTGAAGGATATTAAACACCATAAATCTAGCTATAAATGGTTTAGAGAAATTTATTATCACGAACAGTGAACATCAATTACAATCCAACAGAACATTGTGGCGCAACACAAGAAGCACATACACAAAAAATTGTTACAAAAATACATGTTCACATATGTACATCACGTGGCAAACGAAGAACCCACAAATAAAACGTAAATATGCATACGCTACATATATACATGTTATTTACATAGTATTTCTTTAGTATGAACAAACACCAACCTACCAGAGCCAGGCAAGCCTAAAAAAATTGGCAGCATATCCACGGAGTGAATGATAGAGAGTGAGGCGAAGCATTGGGATGGTGAGGGAGGGGGAGCATAGGAGAGGAGAGATGTTACGCGCACATGCAGTTAGGGAGGTCACGCCGCACACTGGATCGAGCTGGACGATAAGTTGTGCATCTAAATATAGAATACTTCGAGAAGACAGTTCTCACAAAAAAGGTGACGGTTTCTGTAGATGATGTTGCTTTAGTTGATGCGCAACGTGGAATTTTACTTGAATGATTGTTGGTGGTGTCGCCTGGTGGCTCAGAGCTCAACTTGACGGACTACTATTTATTTCGCGAACTGAGTTATACTTCGATGCTGCTGTTAATTCGCGACAGTGGCGTGTTTATCAATGCTGTTGCTTGTCTTTCTTTGGATAAAAATTAATAAAACATAAGAAAGAGTCTGCTTGTCACTGTGACAACAGAAGTGTCGGGAAGGTCTGTAATGTTGTCTCGTAATCTTCAGTATGTTCTTATGTTTATTTCACATGCCATTGAATGATTGTATATCTCTGTTGCCTTCCTGTGCAAGTATTTATGGTATAGTTGCAAGCACCCATACTAGCATTTGGTAAGGGTCCAGATGTTTATAACATATTTTTTGTTTTACTCAGTTTTGTTTAAGAAAGTTAATTTCAATTAAACATCACGTGGATCACCATTTGGAGCAGGTAGAACGAATAAGTCTTAAAGCGCCCTTTAACAACCGCTCAATATTGAAAAAAAAAAGAGACGGCGGAATAATGAGTCAAGAGCTTGGTGGACAACCACCTAGCTGGGGTGATACATGTACGAAGTAAGACTGCTCCAGCCAAAGTATATTTATAGTATTAAAAAGACGTTTCGGCTCCTATACGAAAGCCTTGTTTACAATGAAGCATGAACAAGTTCGCTTATTTTTAAGCGCTTATTTATATACACTGTAATGACGTAAAAAGGAAGGTGATGTCAAAACTTGCCGAAGACTTCGTACCCACGGACCATGTCATCAGCTGGGCAGATACTTCTATCATCGCCACAAAAAAAGAAACTCTTTGCACGGTTTCATCTCAAATTGTTGTTTATTCAAACCATCGCGCACATGCTGAACAAAAACTGTTGTAATCTTCCGCCCCTGATGCGCGTTGCCTGAACTTGCCGCTCATGCGTCATTGTGCAACAAGGTTCATGGTAGCCACAACGTCATTCTCAAGAATTGATTTTTCCTTTGGTCAGCGCCGTGTTTCCTTCGTCCTGTGAATCACTCTCTCCTGTCGTTTTCCGTCCTCACGGTGCCATTCGTGACTGCAACAGTATATCACAGGCGTCGCGAGGAAGCAAACTCACGATCGGTCTATATACGAGGTATAATCACTTATGAATGGTTTGCTACCCTGCTTCGCCGTGCTGTCACACGCCCGTTCAGCGTCGTCTCGCTTCACCATCGTGCGCGATCAACTGGTTTTCTGCACGTTGGACTGCACGAAGCGAAGATATATAGCGTGGTCAACTAGCGCGATGTCCTCGTAGGCTCTACTCTTAATGCTGTTAGTGCCTACGTGTGTTATGTGGATATAAGTGGCGAGGAAAAGATATGACAAGAAGATATCAGGTATCGCATTGGCACCAACCTCTCCTTACATACATTTAAATAACAAAAAGATATCTGGTATGAAGAAGGTGTCAGGTTCTGTCTGATTGCTTCTTTTGATATGGCAACATGTCAGAAACGGTTGCGAAGATGAAAAAGAACCCACTTTTTGTACTTAAAATGAGCGTGTTTTAAAAGATCACCAAAACAACTATTAAGTCTACGTTTATTGTTGAAATAGCCGTCCAGAAACCTCGTAGTGTTATTTTAGTGCCAAGGAAGGACCTACTTTGAAATAAAACTACGTTTTAGTAGTTCGCATCGCGTTAGCGCACTTGAAGTTACCCGTCTCAAGAAGCGAACCGACCGGACCGATTCGCGTCACTGTTGCCGTGCACAATGTTGCCCTGCTTTACTGCGCTAGTAAGCAGCACACCGAAAGCAACGGGAGCCACAGCAGCAACAACCATGACCTCCGAGATGGCGGACGTTTGTGCTCGGAGGCTATAAAAACGTTTTTTAGTTCAACTGTGCCTCGCTAGATGGCACCACTTCTCCAATGTAACTATGCGAAAATTGAATTTTGGATCCACTCGCGCCATTCCCCATAATAACGTCCGGCGTTTTTTTTTTTTTCGTGAATCAAACAAAAAGAACAAGCAGAATTTTATTGCGTCTCCTAACGTATGGAAAGTTCTTTATTTAGAGCAGCTAGATCGATTACTAGTGATTAGTTGTAGGCGGTCCGTCTGATGTCATCGGGATCATTTTGAGAATGTCCTACAGCGGTGCTTGTGTTCTTGTGCATTCACCTTAGATTCTCGGCAAGTAGGGCACTGTTGTTTATAACATTGTCGTTTCAGATGTTGTCATACATTGAGCTTTCACTCTGAGGTAAATTGTTGTTTGACTTCAGTGTCCCTTTAAAGGTCCTACAGATGAAACGTCAGTATTTATTCAAACTCTGAAATGGTAACGCGGAAACATGGAAATAGAGAATAGTAGAAATTTTTAAAGTTGCGTAGGCGGGGCGGGCGAAGGTAAACTTTTCGACGCGCACGCGCCAGGAACGTTTGTATGTCGCGCGGGCGGTTTTTTTTTTTTTTACGAAGAAGTCAAGAGAGTTTCGTATTGCAACGGAGGCGTTGTAAATCTTCGTGCGTTGCTTGTTCGATGCTCTTCGTTCTTTGCATGGCCCTCCTTTTTCCTTCTTTCTTTTGCATATTTTCTCCCCCTTGTTGCGCTCGTCAGGCTATATTTTGCGACGAGAAAGAAGCCTGCCGCTCCAGCCGGCGCAGCTGCCGAGCATGAAAGCGCGTAGTCAAAAGAGTCGCGACTGTCAAGAAAATCGACCGATTTCCCCGCCGACCACCATGTAAGGCTTATCCTCTGCGCAACTTTCTCGCTTGTCGGCCGTCTGTACCTTTACTTTTCTCATTTTAAGTTCCAGCAAGTCGTACGTATTTATAGGCTTACCCCATTGAACGAGTTTTCTTGTGGTAAGTGGGACGAAAAAAAGAGCAATAAGCGAAGGCAAGTCCTATGCGCGATGGCGCACAGGAAACAGCTTGTCACTGTAGGACACACTCTGGGAAAAGAAAAAAAAAAGAACCCTCGGACTCTCTTTCTGCAACGTATAACGCAAATGTAACTATCTTCAAAAACAGGCGTTCACTTTCTTGTAGAAAGTCATGAGACGCGCGACGCTCAAATACAGGGCCTTGATTCTGTCTTTGCCAACTCGTATAACTATTTTTAAAGAGACACATCAGCTTTCTGCTTGAGATTTAATGTCGTGGGACGCACTCGCGTTGGCACGACTCTCGCAAAAGACCGTTAACTCGTACCTTTAGAGAGAGAGAGAGAGAGAGAGAGAGAGAGAGAAACGGAGCAGTTTTATACGCGGCAAAAATTAGTCAAAAGACTTTTTTTTCATATTTTTATTGCAAAATGGAGCTGCCTAAACTGCCATATTAGGTGTATGCTGTGCACGTCAGTCAGCGACGCGTTTGGACATAGGGGCTGATGGCCTCCGAGTAGCACCCAATTTAAGAGTTTATTGACTCCCTTTTTTTACGCATGCACTGTCTCTTACACATATATAACTCTATAGGAGACACACTTCACTCTATTATGCCGCGACGTTATACGTGCAAAACGTGGCAGCAGAAAGCGCAAGACTGGGTTGATTGACGGAGCATGGGAGAGTTCTTTGCCCTGCAGTGAACGTAGTTAAGCTGCTGCTGCTGCTACTACTGCTGGTGGGGATGATTATACTAATGATGATGATGATGATGATGATGACTTTCTTCTGGTGAGTAGTTGATCGCTTCATTTCTTAACACAGAATGTCAAGAAAAGCAGCGATGCAATACACGAACACTCATAGAAGACGGGCATACAACACAAATACTTACATGGACCTCAAAAAAGAAAGAGCGTAGAAAGGTAGTAGAAAAATTAGGGGGTGGGGAAAGTGGTCCAGCTTCGCTCTTTCAACGCCCTTCAGGAAGTGCAGCTTGCTTACAGTTTTTTTTTTTTAATTTCACTTTTTTTGCGTCGAGCATGAGTTATACTTCCGTCGTTCGGCGGCCAACCACGCAACTTCACGCTGACCTGAGCGCGACTTTGGTTGTTGTACAACCCGTGGTCTTCCTGGAGCGTTTTTCTTGTCCGTTAACTGCGCTGTACACCTCGAAAGAGAAGAAGCATCATGGGAAGGCCATATATATAAAAAAAAGTTATTTCCAGGAACAGGCTTGTTCCGCATTCGGCCCAACCTCGTAGCGTGCAGTGGTGCGTTGCCCTCATCCGGGTTATAGACGTCCCGCTGTTGGGCCGCAGCCGCTTATAGCACTGACCATCAACGCGGGTCAAGCGCTGTGTCATTAGGGGCCCGGGAACGGTGGCTCAAAAAAAGAAAGAAAAAGAAATGTATGAAGCGAGGCTACGAGTAAAGCGGGATTGCTGCGTCAGCCGCGAAGGCTGCCTCACTTCCTTTTTCCGGGTGGCTGTCCCCCCCCCCCCCCCCCTTTATGCGCAGCTCGTATAGGCAACGCACGTGCCAGAAATTTCAGTGTTTCGGTGTGTTGTTGGTAACCTGTAGCTATTTCGTTGCTTCGTTTTTGTGGGACCTTATTGCCCGCTTTGAGAATGTTTGGTCCCGCTCTCCGGTTTCTTAATTTACGAAGCGGCGAGCAAAAAAAATTATCAACACAATGACTAGGAAGCTCACGTAGGGTGGTTTGTTGTTATATGAATGTTCGAGAGCTTTTTATAGTTTCCCTTGAGGGTATAGGCGGCTTGGTTTGTTGGGGGGGGGGGGGGATGATATGGCCACCAACGACAATGTGTGAAAAGTAAACGAATATAGGCGTCAACACCACGTACCGGTTTGCCACGATGGGTCACTGGTTACGATGCTCGGCTTCTGACCCGCAAAGGTCCTGGGTTCGATACCAGTCGCGGCTGTGGCGTTTCGATGGAACCGATATGCTATATAGGCCCGTGGAGTGTGTGATCTCAGTGCGCTTCAAAGAACACCACATAGTCAAAATTTCCAGATACTTTCTCTGCGGCGTTTCTTGTACTAATAGCGGTTTTGGCACGTAAAACGCACAACATGATTATTGACAACAGTATACGAATATATGCCGCCGGTGGCGAACCAATCCACAGCCATCGCTTTGCGCATGAGATGCCCCACTTGCTTAGCTGTGTATTGCCGTTCCACCGTCCACTTTTCGGGGCTCCTTCCGTTTGCGTGACCCTGCGAAGTCGAGGCCAATCGTAGCCATTAGAAAATTCCTCTCTTGGTACACGGTGTTGCGTTGCACGTGATCGTTTACGAGCTGGCAGATGACGAATTAACTCGCATGCTTTACGTGAATGCGGTACAGAATCTATCGAAAACCAAGCATGGCACATTCTGCTAATACTTCGCCAGGAGGCGATTTGATTTCATGCTCTGTATCTGCTTTCATTGTTTTGCCTATTGTTATTTTTTGCTTTTCGAGTCATGAAAGTGCGTGCGGCATTTCTTGCACCTGTCTCAAGTAGCGATAACTATGGCTCAACGTGCAGCAATTTTTCTTTCTTTTAATACTGTTCATACAATGCCACTAATGAATGCGAACTCTAGAAACCAGCCATAATGTGGGCACTTCGAGTGTTACGATTGCAAACACGGTGAATGACTATACCGTCAATGTTTTCCTTCCACGACGACGGTAGTCAGTGGCCCTGCCACTGTCACGGCGTACATAATTATTGGCTGTACACTTTTGCGAGACTCATAATTTTTCTGGTGTGCTATCTACGGACATTGCTTCTGTATCTCGAAAGTACCGTTGATAACCAGGACTCTCATAGAAAAAAATAATCTTGCATTAACGCGTGCGTGCGTGTACATAGAATTTCGTGTCGTATCTATAAATGGCAGAGAAACGGTAGTCACTGTGTAGGCGTCGATGTATTTCTTTCGTGACAGCGTCTGTCGCAGCAAGGAGGGCACTTGCCACCTGTGTGGAGTAGAGTTTCTTCTGCGTGTACGCTTTTAGAACCCCCCCCCCCCCCCCGCCCCGTAATTAGTGCGACCTGCTGTAGTGAGTGTTCGTCTCCATTGCCCGACCACTAAGGCCACCAATGAACAAGATATAAGTATGCCTGTAAGAAAATTAAGTAGCTTCGAGCAACGCTAAGGAAAGAACACGAGAAGGGCACTTCGAGTGATGTTTTACTACATCACAGGTCCGCCCACCTCTGATGAAGTGATGGTGTCATTGGATCTAGGCACCGGAGCATTTTACCTGACGTTATTTGCAGGAGGGCTAAATATAAATGTAATGACTTCAAGCGACGTTGTATTACCTCCAGGATCCGCCCACCTCTGACCAGGGGATGATGCCATTGGATGACGTCACCGAAGGATAGATAAGATGACGTCTGTGACTCCTATGAAATGAATTACAAGAAGGAAGGCCTAAAAATAAATGTAATGACTTTGAGTGACGTTGTATTATCTCCGGAATCCGCCCACCTCGGACCGAGCGATCATGTCATTGGAGACGTCTCTGGAGGATGGATAATTTGACGTCATTGACTGAGATGACCTGATTAATGGAATATCAAAAATTAAATATGATTAAGGCCAAGATAATGCTGTATAGCCTGGTGAGAGAGAGAACAGTTGATGATTTGATACAATGAAGTATAATATACAGGAACTTATATAAATTTGGAGATGCTGGCACAAAAAAGTGCATTTGGCGGGCACTCCTAAATAATGTCACAAAATGTGTCTCTGTCGTTAAAGTGAAAAGTGTACATTTACTACATACTGCCAGCAAAGATGCGAGACTGAAACAAACCAGGGGAAAGAAATCGAGAACCACACAACGTCCAAAGGTACGAAAAATTATTGGAATAACATGAAACTGTAGGATGACAGAATGACTTATAGAGAACAAACAGGGGTTGCGCATATCATGTTTAAGAAGCAAATGAAATAGACCTGGGCTGGCCACCTGAGCCGTACAGAAGACAGCCGGTGGACGTAAGAGTGAAAGGATGGTTACCAAGGGATAAGAAACACAGGGGGGGGAGGCAGAGAGTTAGATGGAATGAATAAATTAAGGAGTTCTTACTGATAAAATGACATCAGCTCGCACAAGGTTCGATAAACTGGAGAGCACCGGAACAGACCTTCTTCCTGCACTGGACTAATGCAGGTCGAGAACGTGTGACATCATCAAATAACGCAATCACCCGAGAGCGCGTCTTTTAATTGGTTGCGTGTGTGTTCACGTAGACACCGGGCAGCCGCCCTCTTATGGACTGCTGCACCTTTGCACCCCCTCTCTCTCTCCCCGTTTCCCACATATCAAACGTAGTCATAACAAAGCGCATATGCCCGTCTCCCTTCCCTCCCCTCCTCCGGCACTGTTCGCAGAAATCGTAGAAATTCTAGCTCCGTCCTTGACAAGAGTACTGCCTTAATATTACTGCATGGGTGGGATCTTACACGGAAATAAACAACATTACCATTATGTAGCATTTGAGCCCCGCCGCGGTGGTCTAGTGGCTAAGGTACTCGGCTGCTGACCCGCAGGGCGCGGGTTCGAATCCCGGCTGCGGCGGCTGCATTTCCGATGGAGGCGGAAATGTTGTAGGCCCGTGTGCTCAGATTTGTGTGCACGTTAAAGAACCCCAGGTGGTCGAAATTTCCGGAGCCCTCCACTACGGCGTCTCTCATAATCATATGGTGGTTTTAAGACGTTAAACCCCACATATCAATCTCTCGCCTCGTAACGCCGATGCAGGCAGTGTCTTCTAGCAAGTTTATTGATTGAAAAAAGAAGAAGAAACGACTGCTCGTGCTGCGCAACTGTTGCCTGGGCAATCCGTATATATAAGCACTGGATCTTGGCCCCCAAGGTAGTACCGGTGGGAGATTTCACCTGTGCGTTGTGAACTATAAAATTTCGCAGTGTGCGCGTTAACTTCAAGTGGACTGCGGGTTTCTCTGTCCGATCGGAGTATGTTATCGCCTATTGCCCATTAGCAGCGATTGACATGTTCCAGTAGGAAACATCGGTTCAGCACCGCTTGCTTTGCACTTCCGTAGGTTTCTCTCCTGCGCAACGTCGGAATGAGCGCCAGGGTCTGCGCCACCGCCAGTGTAAGCGTAAGCGCCAGCTGCTTCGCATCTGCACACAATTCTCTTTAACAGGAGATGTTGTAATTATTTTAATCAACTGGCGTTTCTTTAATGTGCACGTAAATCTAAGCTCAAGTGTTTTCTTTCATTTGGCACCCATATAAATGCTGCCGCTGTAATCAGCAATTGAACTCGCGTCCGTTACAGCGCAGGCACCGTCATTACTGCATGTAATAAAGAAAACCACAGCATATTTACTAGGCGAATGATGGCGAGTGGGGCGAAGCGGACGGACGGACGCACGGACGGACGCAAGGACGGACGGATGGCCGGATGCATGCACGCACGGACAGACGCATGGAAGCACGGACGGACTGACGGACGATTCGCCCCACTTATCATCATTCACTCCGTGGATATGCTGTGACACCGTTTTTATTGACCGGCAGTGCAACTGGCTACTACGACCACGACGACACGGGACTTATGACTCACGGCGTGAGGGGCTTCGGCCCTAAAAATAGGCGGGTGATGGCATTCGCAGTTCACTCGAACGCCGACGGTCTTTTCACGACAGCAGCAGTCAGGGATGAGCGAAGACAGGCCCCTGCCAACGCCAGCCCCTGCCTACCCCTGCCGGCGGCATTGCACACATCGCGTTGATGACTGAAAGCTTGTGTATCCGGTTGCCTCAAAGAACATAAAGAAGGCCATGCAAAGGGTTCTTCACAGCGCGCTTTGCTTGGTGTGTACGTTCAACGAGACATGTGTACAGCGGCACGTCGAACGCAATGTCGTCAATGGTCACACCGTCGTTCTTTACAGCCCGACGAGGTCAAGGACGCCTGGGCGACGTCTCTGCAAGCGCGCGGGTGTTTTTGTGAAAACGAAGAAAACTGGTTTCTGAACGCCCAACGGACGCCCTTAGACAAAGAGCGAACTTACACAACGCAGATATATTTTTTTTTCTAAATTATCGCATCGTTTTATTTCTTCAATACATCGCAACTGCGAAGGAAGCTATGCCGCGAACCCCACAGAAAAGGAGGCTAATGGAAGGCAGTTGGGGGATCAAGGTCTTACCACCGCGGAATCCCTGATCCACCACAGCTCTTTTCAACCGGACTGAGCGGGATGTACGCACGTTGTGGAGCGGCTGCACGGCAGTAGATGTCCGTGGCTGGAAGTACAAATCGGGTGATGAGCCAACGAAGAATGCCGAGCAGATCTGCGGAGTCATTGACTTTCATGAACCATACGCTCCGCAGTGGCCTGCTGGTTAGGACAACGTTGTCTTCTAAAGAAGGCGTCGTGGGCGCAGTTCCAGACAATGTGGTCGCGTTTCATTGGTGGAGAATGTGCAGGTACCTCCGTGAAGCATGGACTTTCTGCTTAGTTATAACAATCACATTTTTGTACGTTAATCTTCGTTGCTTTGTATTATTTATTCTATTTACTTACAAATACTTCAGAGAATACACGTAGGAGTATTATGTGTGGGGAACTAGGCAATATTTTTTTTTTTGCAAGAGCACTAAAACAAGCAGGAGAAATTCGACAACGCATTATAGGTTGACCAACTGTAAGAGATTAGGTAGATAGTATCGTGGGTTTCGTGGGTCGCAACAATGATATTATCACACAGTGATAAGGCCTCTACCGTTACGCCTCCATCGCAATGCGAGCGCTACGACCAGGATCAAACCGGCTACATTAGCAGTCAGCAGTAAAGCACCGTAATCAGTGATCCGCTGTGGCGGACCTAGATGCGGTAGGACTGCGACACTGTGATTTGAAAGTGCTAATGTTCTAACATGTAAGTTATCTAAATATCGCGCAGCTTCTTAGCACCATGACCTGGCGCATGCGCCGTATTTGCTTGCGTCTATGCCGACACGTTGCTGTTTCCTCTGCGTCGGTCGCATAAGTCGATGGCGAGGAAAAAGAAATTAATCAAAATGGCGGTGTAATCATAGATCTAAATATATATGGGGAAAGTTAATCGGTCTTCTTCCACAGGACGGCGTCACATGAATTTAGTGTTATAAAGCCGGACGGTATGTTAATCAGAGAATGTTCTATAACGTAGGTGCTAAAGTACTTGCTGATTGACATTGGATAAAGGTAGCTTTAAATACGTGCCTATTTCTTATCTATACGGAAAGTTTGATTCTATCTTAAATCGAGGCGAGTTGTGATGTATAGGCTTGTTGGTGAATTACTTGAAAATACTTGATGTATCGGACACAATGAGGTACGTATGAATACCGCACAGCGCTGTGGTGTCCATATGGGTTTCCTGTACCTGTGTGTTGGTTCGTGCTACATCAAATACACCACACACACACACACACACACACACACACACACACACACACACACACACACACACACACACATATATATATATATATATATATATATATATATATATATATATATATATATATATATATATATATATATATATATATATATATATATATATTCAATACTTACCCTTAACCGGTTGCTGCTCATCTAGAGCCAATCCCCAGTTTTAAAGTTATGGAGTCTCTTTCACTGAGAGCGACGTCACAGTCCTGATTCGTCTGCTCGCTTCAGTCTTCTGGATCAGATAATGCCTCCATTCTTGAACTTTCTGAAGTACCACCAAACATTCTGATTCATATATTTATCTTTTGGCCCTCTATGCAAATAAAATAATAAGGATTCGTGCAGTTTTCATTTTCGATAAATTTAATTTCGTTACGTTGCTTAGGAAGTGCACGTACATTACCTGAAAAGCCTCAGAACTCGATTTCTTTAGAACAAATGTTTTTTTTTTTTGTTGCAATGAATCTTGTACTTCATTTCTCTTACAGGGTTCGGTTTTCCCTATGTATGCTTCGATTTCTTTAGAACAAGTGTTTTTTTTTGTTGCAATGAATCTTGTACTTCATTTCTCTTGCAGGGTTCGGTTTTCCCTATGTATGCTTCATGTACTATTGCTATTGATTTACTGGTGTACTCGCTAAGTGGTCTGTAACGTTTGCTATGTTCAGATCAAACAAGATAAATTTTAAAATTCAATATGAATGCGCTTCTTCAGTTGCGCAACTGCTTTGTTTCAACCTCGCGCCCGTATATCTGCTTCATAGGTACGTTAACCTTTCATATCGAAACTCGCTTGATCAACGCCGTCGTTTAAGATTTATTTTAGGAAGCAGATGCCTTCCCTGTTGTTGAGGTTCAATTCTAACTTTGCGCTTTCTTTCACGGACTTTAAATTGGATGATTTATGCGTATAAAATTCGCTTACGACTGACGTGACGTTGGAGAACTGAAATAACGAGCGTTGCTGTTCAGCTTGAAAGCGCACGCAATATAGGACTATACATACTGCTGGCACAATGCACTTTTGTGTTTTTAGCTGTGCTCCCCGTGGCTATAAATAAGTGCCCGACACAGCTGTCCTACCCTTTTAGCGTATATGATACGCCACCGCAGTAGTGGCGTGTCGCATAAGCCACGCGGCTCTCAAAGTTGCTCGTGTGTCGTGCCTCCAAACACACTCGCATCATAAATCAATTACCTGCCACTGCATGGCCGTGTGAAATGTCATCTTGCTAGTTGCTTGTTTGTATGCTTATTTCGGTGCACTCAAAGTGAATTACAGGTTCTCCATCATGTCGCGGAGGTATAGACGCACCACTGAATTCGAGCTGCGGTTACATTGTGGCATTTGGAAAACGTTGACTTGATTCGTGTGACTGGTCCTCGTAACTTGTATCTTCATCGATCTTTTTATTCGCCGTAACATTTCTAGTGGGTATTGCCTGCCGTGAATATGTCGATTAGGCGAGCAGCTGCCTCCTGACAATCCCAACTTGGCCAACATCGCGAATAATTGGCCGCTGTTGGCAAATATTGCCAATATTCGCGAGAATCTGGGCAGTGTTGCAAAATTTTGCCTATGTTGGCCGGAATCTGCTATTGCTCGCAGCAATTTTCCAGAGCTGGCAAATATTGCCAACATTCGTTGTGTTCGGCCTGTGCAGGTAAATGTCGCCGACGTTGGCAATGATGTGCGTGTGTTGGCGAAACATACCGAGTGGCAGTTTATAATCTGCCAGTATACTGGCAAATGTTGCTATTGTGTGGAATAATTTGCCAGTATACTGGAAAATGATGCCAACACTGGATATCTTTTGCAACGATTGGCAAATGTTACCAATGTTAGCAATGAATTGCCACTGATGGCAATCACTGGCTAACGTTAGCCAGTATTAGCCACCATCTAGCCAGGGTTGGCCAGTGCTACAGTAGCAGTGGCCCAGTGTACAGGACGTTTGCTTCGGCTGCGGAGAGTTGAGTGGTTCGAAAGCAGCCGAGTGATGCATTACTGCATCAAAAAGAAATAAGCGCATGCTCCAACCTGGTGTATTGTTGATTACGGTGTGTGTGAGAGTCCGAGAAGTTCGACTCTTGCCATACAAAATCGAGTAACCACAGTAAACAGTCCTTGCAAATTCTGGTGTGTGTACTTGAGAAAAAAAAAGCAGCTGGATAAAGAGCACCAGCGCAACGTTTTAGGTGGAACTAGTTACGTTGCACAATAATTATATGCATAAAACGTTGAATCGAATGTAGGGAATGATCATATATAACCAGATATCGAAGATAGCGATCAACCATATACAACGTAGAAAGTGCGTGTGTATTTCGATGTTGTGTCCAGTCGTATTTCATAACTTTATTTATATTGCGCGCGCTCTCGGCGGTTTACTCGTGTTTGTTGAATCTTTGATATCTAATTTTATTTTCTCAGGTACAGCGAGTGCTTCTTTCGTGTCGGCTGGGGTTGGATAAGTGGCTAAGTTACACTGCTTGTGGCCCGGAGGTCGCGGGTTCGATTTTGGCGGCGGCTGTCGCAATCCGGTGGAGGTGAAATCGTCGAGGCCAGTGTACTGTGGAATGGCAGTACCAGATGGCCTAACTTTCCGGAGCCCTCCACTACGGCGTCTTTCATATACGTATCGTCGTTTTGGGACGTAAAACTTCACATGTTAATATTATTGTTAGGGCGTCCTCCATGTATGATGTGACACTTGGCAAAGTAGTCTTTGGCTCAGAGTCCGTTGAAAAGTACGTGGCCACGAAAGTTACGAGCAATTATCCTGATAATAATTGTCTGTTCTTTTACGTTCCAAAACCGTGAATAGATTATTACAGATGCCGTAGTGGAGGGTTCCGGAAATCTGGACGATCTATGGGGTTTTTAAACGTGCACATAAATATAGGTCCTCGTGCCTATGACATTTTCATCTCCGTTCTAATGCATCTGCTGCTGCCGAAATTCGATCCCGCGACGTTACATTCAATTCATTTGGCAGTAGATACTTGTTGGTTGGTTACGTTGGGTTAACCGGTATACATTTGTGACTTGACGAGACCCCTTGTGTAAACATGATTACCACCGTGGTGGATCGACCACTTGTGAACAAGGCTCCCGTTCTGAGCACCTGAACGTCAGCGCATGTTCATTTCTTATGGTTGCCGTCCTCGCCTTTTAAATTAGTGGTTCTTCCCGACTAGTCGGGTATTCGTGGAAGCCTTGATTTGACTTCAGTGGGGCATCGCGGGGTGCCGTATCAGCCGCTCTGTGTTCAGGCCTGTGGTGGCTGCGACAACAAAGCGTGCTTCATTTGTTTAGAGTAAGGACTGGCACGAACCGTAACATACGACCCATACGACTCATCCGTTGCAAACTCGGGAAAGAAGGCGCAGTAAGAAAGAGAGAGTGAAACAGCGCAAGGAGGAGGGAACGTAAGAAGGCATTTGAAGCCGCGCTTTCGCACGCCGCGGCGGTCTCGGCGTATCGCGTTTAGTTTCTCACTGTAAAGAAAGAGCGGCTTCGCTCAGCCGCTCGCTTGTTTTCAAGGTATACGGCCGCGCAGGCGCTGTCAAGTCACCTGACAGCTTGGCGTAACTCTATCGGTGTATTGACGATGGCGCCACGCAGCGGGACGTTACGTCTAGTTGGCTCCTGGCATCACTCGGCTTCGTCGTCGTCGGCGCCGCATGCCCACGGGTGGGGAAGAGAGCCGAAGTGACGGTATACGCGTGCGTCGGAACGGGCATTGTGTCTTTCGTCGTCGCTCAGAGAGGGACACCCAAGGTGCGAAATTTTTCGGCGACGGTGTTCCTCTGTCCCGGTAAGAAATTCGACGCCACTGAACTTCTTTTTGTCATGTGTTTAGGTTATTAGTGTGCTTGACAACTTTAGTTGTGCTGCAAGGGTCCACACGATCCATCATTCACCTCCGGGTGTCGTTCTACTCTTGTATGATGCGGTATTCTTTATGACGGTGAGTGGCGTGTCCTGTCACAAGAGTGGCTGATGGAGAATCACTCCGTAAGGGAATGCAGAGGGCACTTAAAAACAATAGCACGAAAAACGGACAGTCCTTTTAGCGTACACTGAGAAGAGCGAGGGCAAAGGCGTATGCCCTCTTCGCATCCTAGCCCCTCAAAGCCTTCTCCACCGTATCCGGTTTTCGCACTACCCCCGGGATTGACCCTCCCCTGGTCATGCGATCATGTATTCAGTTGATGTCGTGACACAATATCTTTTGACGACATCGTAATTTGACAATAGTTGATGACGTCAGCGTGTGATATCACGAAATGACGCCATCCAGTAGCGTCATTCAATAAAGTGACGTAATCGCAGGACGCCATCACTTGGTCGCCTGACGTTCGGTGTCATTGGTGTTCACGGCGCTGCCGAGCGCTGGATTTCCGAAAATTCATAATAATAATAATGATGATGATCATAAGCCTGATCATTCACACTGCATGAAAAAGGAGTCTTTCATGCTCCATCAGTCAAATGGTCATGTGCTTTTCGCGGCCACTTGGCTCCGCAAACTTCTTTATTTCATCTGCTCACGAAGCCTTCTGCCTCCTCCTTGAGTGTTGTGTCTTGTGTGCTCAAATTTGGGTGTACTTTAAAGAACACCAGGTGGCCAAAATTTCGGGAGCCCTCCACTATGGCGTCTCTTATTGTCGTGTGGTGGTTTTGGAACGTTAAACCCCACATATCAATCAATCCTCCTTGAGCGCTTGCCTTCTTTTGGAATCCTTTCTGTTACTCTTATTGACCCACGGTTATCTTGCCTTCACGGAGCATGTCCTGTCCATGTACATTTTAAATTGATTTCGACTAATGTGTCCTGAACGCCGGTACTTACATTGGGCAGAGAAACTTAAAGGTTAACGAAGATGGTACATGTTTTTGAAACCGCGAGGCTGTAGGACTCGCCTTGATAACGCCAAGGATGATGTATCAAAGGTTTCGTGCCATTGTTTTTCGCTGCCATAAATAAGTTAGCGTGTATACAGTGAATGTACAATCTTCAATGGACCGAATAATTCTTGCGGTGTTTTTGTCGGACATTTATGGGACAGCAACCGTAAAGTCGCTGTTTGGCATATCGGCGCCCAACTCGGCTTCCTAGATGCTGTGGTTCAGTCAGCTGAACATATTTCGTTCAAGCTGTTGGTAGTTAATCTAATGCTCAGGTTTAGCCCTCACAGGGACATTACTGTTTTCTTTCGTTTAGTATCGTTGGCATGTACTGGTGCTTCCTGGCGTTATCGGTGGAGGTCAGCCGCACAGAATGGTGACGAGATAGACATTTTTTTGCGTAATTTCTCGTCACTACTTTCTTGTATTGTTCCTTGAATTTTTATATCAAGAGTTTTTATTGGTGGGAGCACTTCTCTTGAGCATCTCATGCTCATTCAAAATCAACTTCCCGGATAGAAGAATGTGTGTCACGTGTTTTCGTTCACTTTTCTCTCTTCACATTTACATTACAATTACTTCTAATAGCGTTCCCTATACTCTTAGCATCGTTTTATGTCAGTTCTAATTTATACATGCACTGACAGGTACACCCTCCCCCCCCCCCCAAAAAAAATATAGGCTCAATTGCAAATGCATATTTTATTTATTTATTTATTTATTTACATTTCACCTACATCGCCGTGAGGCATTACGTACGGGAGGTACACATAATAATTGACTACATAGTTTTCAATCGAAACAATAGATTCAACAAATAAAACAGCACTCAAAATATTTTAAGAGAAAAAAAAAATACTCGAACATTGGTGAGTGAAAACAACGTCACAGTCATGCATTTGTAAACACCCACACGCTTCGAGACAGTAAACCATTCTTAGTGGCAGTGATATTGTAGGAGTTGTTACAATGAAGAAAGAAAGGATTCATTATCAGTTTCATTGACGAGATCATCCGGTAGACGGTTCCATTCCTGTATTGTTTTTACGAAAAAAGAACTACCGAAAGAGTGGGTTTTGTAACGGTATTCTAATATTTTTCGTTAATGGTCTTCACGATTAGAGACGTACGTTGGTGTGAACATATAATCAAGAGGGTTAATGGCATTTCCATTATAATATATACAATGAAGAAATTTAAGCCTGAGTTTCTGCCTCCTTACCATCAGTGTCTCCCGTTTTAATGCTCGTTTCATTTCTGTGATGCTTGCAAAGGAATTATAGTTGTTGCTAACAAATCTGGCTTGCGTCAATCAATATTGTCACGTGGTCGTGACGTGGCTGAAGACAGCCGATTGTACGTTGAAATCAAACGGCTTATTTGGGTGAACCTGTGCCCGGTGAACGGGATGTCGGACTCCAGTAGCAGTCTTGCACTGACAGCGGCGAACGGATCGTCGGCCATCAATCAATCAACTGAAAAGCGGCGAAGCGTGTCGGCATTTATACCCTTGCCATTGAATATTCTAGTGTTATCGCTAGCGTAGGTTCCCGAATAATCTGTGGCGTTCCCGAATTGGTCGTGGCCTTAACAAAACGATCTACTAAAGCCTCGAAGCTTTTTGAATAGCGTAGGCGCGGTTTGCGCTGAACGTAGTGTAACGGGGCGATAACAAAACTTGAAGAAAGGAACATGGTAATATTGAGAGGCAGCGAAGAAGCTGTATACTTGTCTACAATTACGCTTATCGTAATTAAATAAAATTAAGGGCAGAATACCATACATCTGTTTGTCACCACCAGATTGGAACAAAAATTTCTGATAGGTAATATTGATAGGTAATATTGGTATTGATAGGTATTGGTAATATCGGCTTTTGAGGTTGAATGGGTTGAATATTCGCTGACTATATTTTGTAAGTAGATTCTGCAAACTGATCGATTGATATGGGGGGTTTAACGTCCCAAAACCACCATATGATTATGAGAGACGCCGTAATGGAGGGCTCCAGTAATTTTGACCACCTGGGGTTCTTTAACGTGCACCCAAATCTGAGCAGACGGGCCTACAACATTTTTCGACTCCACCGGAAATGCAGCCGCCGCAGCCGGGATTTGATCCCGCGACCTGCGGGTCAGCAGCCGAGTACCTTAGCCACTAGACCACCGCGGCGGGGCAATCCTGCAAACTGTTTAATTCATCTTTCTCATCGGGACCGTGGCGGTAGCATTTCGATAATGGTGATAGGCTACACAGACTCCTCTACTATTCCATGGCAGTGCACGTTAAAGACACTCATGTCGAAGTTGTCAGGAGGCCCTCTACTATGGCACCTCTCATAGCTCGATTCGCTACGGGTCGTTAAACCCCAAAAATGAGCCAACCAATCAACCAGCAGAAGTTGCCACCCCAGTCGTTAGTTCCGGCAGGATGCTATGGCCTGTTCATTTCGACGACGGGATTATGCACGCCCTTCACGAAACTACTAACTTGGTCAGCTTCTCGTTTCAGCCGCAACGTAAACCTTAAACGCCTCATTTGTATGCACCAAGCCGGACCTTGTAGACACGACGTGGTTTTCCTCGGGATCCGGCCGTTTAATGCGTCGAAGGGCGCGTGACTTTCGAAGGCGTCGGCGAACAGCCAGTTGCGTATAGCCTTCCTTGGCGCTTTCTCTTTCTTTGATTGTCGAGAAAAAATCTCTTCACGACGCAGACAGGTGACTCAGACTGGTGACGGGCAACAAAAGCCTATAAGACACGTACGCTATGGACCCTTCGCTGCGTCCTTGACGTGCTGGCGTTGAAGGGTTATTGCGACTGCGCAAGCTTGGCACGTGGTGTTTTACGAGCGAGAAGGGAGTCCTTGGCGGAGAGAAAGCGAGCGACGAAGTTTTCTACATAGTGATAGAGTACTAAGGAAAGGTGGTCGAAGCGCGATAAAACGAGAGTCTGGGCTGGAGAAAATATTTTCGTGATTGTGGAAACTCTGCTGATACGTTGGATTCTCACGTGAGGCAACGGCACTTGGCAAGTGTGCGAGTTGTAAAGTGCGAGACGTTTTATTTAGATGCGAATGGCATATTCGTGTCTTTCCTTGTTATCGCTGTGTAAGCATCGCTATCGTTCTTATTCATAATGAGAAACTAAATACTGTTTTTAGCGCAGTTGGGTCCGTTGATGATGAGAATGCGAGGATATTACTTACTCTTGGTTGTCTCTGTTCTCACGTCGTTAATATATTTCAACCACTTTCATGGCACATGCCTAGAGCACCCTCGCGCTCACTGCTACAAAATTTGACAGTGTAGATGATTTCGATTTGGACTCACTTATGTCCCATTGAGCTACGCCATTTTCGGCACAAACTCGAGAAGGTTGAAGTTAACTGGGTCCACTCAAACTCAAAAGTATATAATGCATATTTTTGTTCAGACTTAAAAAGAAGCCAGGCTTATTTTGACAGAAACACACTAAAATTCTGCACAGATTGTTTAATTTGAACTCGGGCTCACCAAAGTTCTATCCAGTGAGCTTCACTCTGACTCACAAAATTCTCCTCAGGCGACTTTTTTTTTTTTTGACTGAGGCTCGCTGAAATTCAACATGCACATTTAGGCTCATTTGTACCCGACACACAATTTTTTTGCTCAGACAGATGAATTTTGACTCGTGCTCACAAAATTTTTGCCCAACCAGGCTCACTTTGACCCAGACTTACAAAAATTCTACCCAGACATATCAGCCTTGCTAAAATTATGCTTAACCACCCTTGATTTGACTGGCTAAAATTGTTTTCAGCCAACCTTATTCCTACCCAGGCTTGCTAAAATAACTTCTTAAACTAGTTGTCGCGCAGGCTGATTCGTAGAATCTTGCTCAGAAAATATTTGCTCAATCATTCTATATAGCGTTGAGACTCGGAACATTTCTACTCAGTCACGCTTATTTGAACTCAGGATCGCTAAAACTTGACCCAACCAGGCCGAGTTTGACTCTGGCTTAGAAAAAAAATACTTCTTGAAATTATTTGGGCTGACACTTACTAAACTTCTACTCAGCCAGGCTTTTTCGTACTCAGACTCGCAATATTTATTCTTGAACCAGCCAATTGGGACTGAGACTTGCAAAAATTCTACTCAGCCAGAGTTATTTAGACTCAGGCGCGCTAGGATTCTGGCCAATTGCCAGGCTGGATTTTACTAAGACTCGTTAACGCTTCAGTCGTAACTCGGTAGCTTTCGAAGCTGAAAAGTATGTTAGCGAGTGCTGTCACGATGCCCCGCCGCGGTTGTCTAGTGGCTAAGGTACTCGGCTGCTGACCCGCTGGTCGCGGGTTCGAATCCCGGCTGCGGCGGCTGCATTTCCGATGGAGGCGAAAATGTTGTAGGCCCGTGTGCTCAGATTTGGGTGCACGTTAAAGAACCCCGGGTGGTCAAAATTTCCGGAGCCCTCCATTATACGGCGTCTCTCATAATCATATGGTGGTTTTTGGTACGTTAAATCCCACATACCAATCAATGAGTGCTGTCAAGAGTGCCCCGCCGCGGTGGTCTAGTGGCTAAGGTACTCGGCTGCTGACCCGCAGGGCGCGGGTTCGAATCCCGGCTGCGGCGGCTGCATTTCTGATGGAGGCGGAAATGTTGTAGGCCCGTGTGCTCAGATTTGGGTGCACGTTAAAGAACCCCAGGTGGTCTAAATTCCCGGAGCCCTCCACTACGGCGTCTCTTATAATCATATGGTGGTTTGGGGACGTTAAACCCCACATATTAATCAATGAGTGCTGTCACGACTGAACGCGCCGACATCTATTGGCCGATCTACGTTGGTCTTTTCGGCACGGAGTGATGCTGCGATAGCGTCGAGAGCTGCGTTTGTGAACGACAGCAGACAATCCTGGCCTCTTGACGAGGAGTGATGGCGGCGATTGTGAAAGCGATCCCCACCCACCCCGCCGCCACGAGCGCGGTTCTTGCCAAGGAAGTAACACGAGGCGAGTGTAGTATACCTTTCGTGCGAGGGGCTAACGAAGGTCTACGCGAGGTTACGCTCGGGTGTAGTTCCGTGCATCGCTGTGCTGTTGGGACTACCTTCATTCAGACAGATCCGCCGGCCAGTTTACTTGAGTAACGTCCACATTGAAGTTCAGGTTCGCGTTAGATGAGCAGTCTGGACGATTTCTGAGACTGGCCTCGCTAACCTGAAGAAGAAAATTCAGGAACCTTATTGGCGAAATGGGGGCAAGCTAGGCAGAGCTCCTGGTGCCTCCCCTGGTGCTCAGTGGAGGCACCAGGGTTCTTTTACCAAGTGAATTTAGTGGATTGGGGAAGGGGGAGGGGAAGGGTCACACATGGCAAGTGAGTTCTTCAAGGGGCAAGGAGTGCGGAAACTTATGCGCTGTACCATGAATGTTGGCTGCCTAAAACGGGGAGTGGGGGTGCTTACAGGCATAGGTAGAAATATTTTTTGGAGGGGGGCACTTTCTTGTTCTGTCGTGTGGACGGAGCACATAAATGGTCACTCTACGCTTTATATGCCCTGGTGAAAATCCGTCGGGGGTGGGGCACAGGCTTGATGCGCCACCCTCTGGCTACGCCACGGGGAGCTCGAAGAATGAGGAGAGACATTCGGAAATCATAAGGCGGGGGGGGGGGGGGGGACTTTCACTGTTTCTTTCTTATGCACAATGCTCTTCTGTTTCCTTCCTCGTTTCCGCGAATCGGGCCTTTAATCACATGCTTGACGTCGCAGCATTGTGGTTGCTACATGCAACAACGATGGCAATGCGTTCATATCCAGACAACAATTGAGTGTGCCACCTTGAATAAATATCGAATTGTCATATCCGAAAAGGTTCATCGCCGGCCAGCCTGATACCGAGATACGATAACATATTAGAAAACGGCTCGTACAAATAGGCGTTTTACCGGCGCACGCTTCGCCGATCGCACATCTGTACGTTCGTCGGCGCCGGTAATTACATCGTGGACGACGCCACCATTGAATTGTGTAAGTTATGTCCAGCTGCACTTATGAAATCCAATATACATATGCGCATGTGCTTTTGTGGACATGTACACCTGCACCCCTTCCCGCGCTAGGACCGCGAACCTTTCGTAAGACATTCCAATTACCGTGCTTTTGTTCTGTACATCTTCTTCTGTGCCCCAGGAATTGAGCGTGCATGCGTAACTTACAAATTTTGGTGACAACAAAAGCGCATTCGCTCGCGTGCCATCCACAATGCGCGACTGGGCTTTCGAGCAAACCCCTCCAACTACCATTTCATCTAGTCTCAGACGTGCGCACGTGTTTGAACTTTTTCTGACCGCCGTTCTTGATCAACGTACGATATGCTCGCACCTCTGCACTGGTCCCGCTGCACTCAACTACCGAGCCTAGTTGCATGTCCACTCCGCGCGAGCGCCACGTACTTCACGTGGCCTGGCCGGCCGGCGCTTCTGGGAAAGAGAAAACAGAAAAAGAGGTTTCGTAGCGGAGGGAGACGAAGGGAGGCCGTTGTCTGCACGGCCTCGCATTTAGTAGCGGCGCTGGAAGGGGAGTGCCGTGCGGCCATCATCCAAGCCAAGCCGTAGTGCTATCACCCTCTTACCTGTCCCTCCTCCCCTCACATCGCTGGTTCTCACACCGTCCGTTGCGGCGTCCCACAATCCTACTTGGAACGCGCACGGCGCGGAAGCCGTGGCAGAGACGTGTTCTGCTCCCAGCTTCCGCGCTCGTTTGCGGTTCTCGGAGTTCTTCGCGGCTGGCAGTCTTGTGTACGGTATGCAGCAGCTATACATATAGCACGGTACCGCCAAATGATTCTTTTGATGGCAATCGATGACCGTTTGGTTGCCGACTTCCCGTTGTGAACTCGTGGGGTGGTTTGGTTTTCACTGCTTCAGCTGGAGGACCTATTTGACCACCTGCCACACACTGAAGCGCTGCCCCCACATCACATCCACCTTCTATGTTGGACCTCAATCAACAAACGACTGCTACCTCAACGCCTCCCCGCCTGCTAGAATCCATGTAGACTGATTCTGTGCCCGTTTCCACCGAACCACAACTACGATCAGGTTCCACGTTTCATCTGGATCATGTGAATCAGCTCGCGATCGAGAGCCTGCGCTTCGCTGTGTATTTGAACGCTTCCATTTCGGCTACAGTTTACATCCGGGCTCCATGTTGTTTTCCCGGTTGTTGTGACACGAGGTGCCGTTTCAATCTTTGGCAAGGGAAGTGTGACGCCGCCTGAAAGTGGCTTCGTTACGCCAGCTGTCGTTATTTCGACGTTAAAGGACACGCTTTCGCCCCGGCGTCGTGCTTCGCTGACTTGTGTGGTGTTTCACGGACCATTAACGTCTGCTTGCCTTCTCGTGAACTCAGTGGTCGCTGGCGTTAACTTTCCCCGTGAGTGCTGGTTCAAGGGTGGCTTCTCTTGACCGGTAAGCTTTCCCCTGTGTCTCTGTGTTTGTTTTCCACAACGACATAACCCTGTTTTGCTTATATGTTCTTCACAGTCGTGGATTTATAAGCCTCATGTCCTTTTTTTTTTTAAGTAACGCTGGTACGCCGTGGGGGACAGTTCTACCGCTTACGCGCGAAATGCAAATCAAATGAAATTTCACTACGAAGAGCGCGAGACCTTCAAACTGCATCGTTAAGCAAATCACATTGTTGTAACGGACCCGACATTCACTGTGTAGCAGGGATGCTAAGAATGTTTCATCACGCAGGCCATATTGTTGGACAGGCGTGGGGCTGTGTTTCACCTCGGTAATAGAATTTTACAGATTGTCTAGAGATAACTGGGTTATACAAAGCATTTACCAATGATCCAGCTGAGCAGACTGACTTAGATGTAGACTGATTATGGTAGGTGGCTTCAAAAGTGTTTCGGGAAAAGGGAAGGCAAGGACAATTTAATGAAACACTGACAAAAACATTGACATTGTCTCACTGCGACGTGATGTCACTTACACTTAGTGTGAGCATTGCATTTTTCAACAAAAGTAACAGTGCTTTAGCAAAGCGAAGATTCTCACAGAAAGAAATTGGGTGGCGTTAAATACGTATTTTTTTTATTAACAGCCACATTTCGAGATGCGCTTTCTGTGCGAAAAATTCTGTGGAGTGTAACTTTGCGCTTCAAGATAGTTTTCTTTTGGGGATTTAGCATAAAAAAGTGCATATTGTAAGCTACCACTGGCATGAATAACTATACGCAAACTATTAAGTGATGTATGCCCTGAATTTAGAAAAAAAAAACTTTGTATGTATAAAAAACAAGGCATTTACGAAATGCTCGCACTGCAGCCAGCGTCGGTGGCCCTTTTTTAGAACAGTGTAGTAATGGACAACATAATGCTTCTAACTACGATGTCTCCTCATCGCTCAATGAAATTTTTCACACACCATAGTTCCCTTTGGCGAATTCGCCATACTTTTCTTTCCGCTTCAGGCACAGCGACATTATTGTGCAATGTTTGCACAACGTCGCGGAGCCATCGCTGTAAAATAACGAGGATGTCGAATAGCGGGAACGAATGATAAGAAAACGCCGAGCCGGTCGTATCTCACGCCACGTTGTTCGTATCACTTATCGATTTCCTCTTATCTGACCCCGAAGCGCGCGTAGAGGTAGGTGCGCCTGTTGTCGGCGTTGGGAACGCTGTGTGTGGAGTCCACCGGTTCCTTTTGGCGTTGCATACTCTAGGCTATAGGACCAATCATGAAAGATTTCCACGCAAGAAAAAATATATCTGATATGTGATCCATATTATTGCATGGAAATTGAATGAGAACGAATATATTGGAACTAGTGACAGGCAATACTAACCATTATAGCCAGCGCACTGCAATGCAAGTGAGTCGATTCACACCTTATCAGCTTGTGGTCACGCGTCGTTATATCTTACGTGAGAGATCATGCCACTGTCAAACAATTTGTGTGACATTCAAGGTTTGGCCTGGGGTTGCATAAAGATCTCCGAGATGTCGGTGTCACTGGTTGGCCCGCGTTACTGGGACGCCAGTAACCTGTACTCCACGCAACTTCGCCATTCTCACTGCTAGCATCACTAACGCCATCGTCGGCAGTGACGATATATAGGGGACGTTTCTGTTCCAAGTAACGTGGAGCTAATGAAGTGCGTAAGGGCTATCCCGTAATAGTAATGGAAACTTTGTTTTACTTTAGGTTATTACAGGGTAAAGGTCGGGGGTGTCCTTTATAAGTTAAGGCCTCTCTGGCCGGTGTGGCTCACCGGTTCTAATCGAGCTGAGTAACCAGGTTCTATGGCTTGCAAGTCTTTTTCCTGCAGCCTCTCTTTAAATGAGTTTCTCCCCGATATCAGCAAGCTTTTTCGTGGGACCTGAGTCGGCACGTCCACATCTTTTGGGTGAGAGATGGCCACTAACAACACCACAGGTGTGTCCACGCGCTGCTTGGGCTGAATTTTAGAAGATTAACAGATTCAGGTTCGTGTTGGTTTGTAGGAGGCGGAAGTCACTGGCCTGATCTCTGTCTAGTTAAAGCTATGGTGGGCTATACTCTCACTTTTCTTTCGATCCCCACATAGTACGCGGTTAAAGGTGTTGTGAATTTAGTTAAAAAATAATAAACAAACTTCTTAAAGAGGCATTTTATATTCATAGGTGGTTGCTACCCTATTACAAATGGGTATTCACTTGGGCTGATATAATTTAGGTCTGTTCACTAGGTGTAGCTGGTCCTCAGGACGTTGGATGTGTCGGCTCTATTTCCGCACATGTTCGGTTGGTGACTCCGTAGGCAGTGTCTGTGGATCCTTGTCGCATTCCCAGACGATGTGAAAGAGTTATTTCAACTTGAAAAATTCGCGTTCTTATATAGTGGGGATTCATGTGTCGTGTAACACAATGTCATGGAAGTAACTGTCCCTTTTGGTTTACGTAGAAAATCTTCGTTATCGTTCAGTGTCATAAAATCACGTGACAGAAGATCAGGGGAATAAGGAGATATGACGTGACGCAAAATTTTCGAATTCCAACGATGCTCTTTGTTCCAAGATTTGAATCATAACGCGTTACAAGCCGGTTAAAAAAGACATGGAAGAATACGGTCGTCATAAATTAGTGCGGGGCTTTATAATCACAATTGCATCTAGCACCAGAACCATTTTGTAGAATATCGATTGCTCAACAGCACTTTAACTTTCGGGCGCTTTGCTTTCTCGGTATTTAGTACGTATGTTGTTTAAATTTGCAAGTATTCAACAGTTTCTTGAAAATCTACGACGACAATACATTTCTTATTATGTGACATTTTTAATTAATTAGTTTACGTCACGATTGGTACGAGCAAATCGCTGCCGGTGTGCAGGAATTTTGACACTCCATTGACAGATAGTGTGGTAGCGCATGCTTTGAAACTGAGCAATAATATTGAATAACATGCAACGAAACGATCTATTGAAAACCGAAAACGAAGAGTTTAATGTCCATGTTGTCCTGTTTCACCGTGATAATTTTTCTTTATGCTTGAAAAGTGCTGTAGATGCGTCAAGTGTCACAATATCAGTTTGCCCAGCTTAGTTCCGTAGCTGCCCTCTGAGTCTTGCTGCATGGTACTTGTATATTAAGCAACATTTTGGCGCCTGTTATGTTTTACACGTGGTATATAGGCCGTGCACTGGACACATTGCGTGTGGTCTACATGTTCCATGCGACACATTGTGCGTGTGCCACTTGAATTACGGACGTGACGGTCTCATTTCCATGGTTTGAAAAAAAAACTAGAGGCTAGTGTTCTGGGTGATGTCAGTAAACATGGTCACAATTTTCGGAGACCTCCACAACAGCGTCTCCGATAAACATATCCTGATTTTGGAGCGTGAAACCCCGGATATTATATTATATATGTAAATGAAACACATGCTACGTATAACACTTCACACATGGGTCACAGGTCGTGGATCTTTATATGGAGCTCATGTTGAGTGGTACACATATGAGGTTCACATGCCATGTGGGGACACATGGTAAGGACTACATGTCACTTGGGGGGGGGGGGGCATCTTACGGATGACACATGGAACTGGTACACATGTTACATGAAACACTGTACTCGACCACATGTTTCGTGGCGAACATGTTACGTTAGACGCGTGGCGTATGTATGGGATATATGGCTCATGGGTCACATGTCACGGGAAAGATATATTGCATATGAGGCTTTGTATATGGGTCATATATCCCAGGTGGTCAAAATTTCCGGAGCCCTCCACTACGGCGTCTCTCATAATCATATGGTGGTTTTGTGACGTTAAACCCCACATATCAATCAATGGGTCATATATACCGTTGGACATTTTCTGCGTCGTTTGCAAGTTACGTTTAACGCGTGACGTAGGGTCACATGACACGGGAAACATGTTGGCTTGTGTTAAAAAAAAAGCTTAGCGTCGTCTATAGCTTCCCGCACACGCATTAAAATACCGAATCCTAAATGATCATACCCAGAATGAATCGAAATATCTGGTTTAGCGCACGTTTACACGCGACGCAGTGGTATCTTGTGGTTGGCATACACTCTCAGCGCCCGAAGGTGAATGCAAATTTCACAGGTTTCTGTACCGAGTCGCTTTTATCTCTTGCACTGTCGTGGCGGCTTTCTGAAAACCGAGTTTACTTATGCGGCGTGTGATGTTCGTCGCGATATCTGCATAGAACGCGAGGCACGCGGCGCTGCGGCAACCCAGTTAACTCCGGCTCCAACTGGCGGCCCGTATCGAATGTCTTCTCTACGTGGCTCGCAACTTGGCCGCGTTGCGCTGCGAATACGAGCTTCCTGCATAATCTCTCCAGCTGGCATTTTCAGAGCGGTCAGCAAGGTAGCAGCGGAAGCGCGCGTACTCAGAGTGAGGGCTGGTGTAGTGTTACACTACCTATAGTCTGTACAGCCGGACCCCTTCACAGTGTCACTTGTTTGCAGCCTGCGTTGCGCTGAAATACGAGCTTCCTGAATGATCTCTCCAGCTGGCATTTTCAGAACGGTGAGCAAGCTAGCAGCAGAAGCGTGCGTACGCAGGTGAAGCGCGGGTGGAGTTTTTCACTTCCTAGTCTGTACAGCCGCACCCTTTCACCATTCGCAGTATCGCTTGTTTACAGTGCGTGCACCTGCTGGCCTTGTTTCACTTCGCGATCTGTGCTGACTTTAGGGGTTGCGCACGTAGAAGGCGGCCAGTGTACTTTTAATGGTCACCAATCGCTTTACGCTTGTGTTTTTGTAGAGAGTATGCACATAAGTGCTCTGTGCACAGCTGTAGGATTCGGTGCGCGCGATACTCTTATCGTTCAGAGTCATTGCTCGGAAGTGTGTTTGCGAATACGCCGAGGTTCGGCCGACCTAGATATCGAGGAAATTGGAATGGTTGATGTATATTCTGCGATATTTTCGTCCGTGTTTCTTTAATTAGGTATTCGTTTCGGTATGGCCGCTTCAGTATATCAGTGTTGCTCGGTGTGCACGACCTCTAATATGAAAAGTTTGTTGGACTCGGTCGTATTTTTCTCGAATTATAAAATGCTGCTGTGACTGACCTGTCGTGCGCATGCTTTTGCTGAATATAAGATCACCTGCTGCATGCTCCAGAGGGGTGACTGCATCCACAAGTGATGCAGAAATGCATGGAAAAAAAAAGGATGGATAGCCTCATCACCATACACGCATTGAGCGAAAGCAGTCTTATTCATGCTGCTGTTAGGAGAACGCATACAACGCAAACTGAGATTAAAGCGTTCACTCATCTGGTACTGGCTAATTTAAGGCAATATTGCTTCGTAGTCTGAGGGTATATAGAGCGCGTGTGTGGAAGAACGTCCTTTACCGTGGGGAAGTTGCATTTGGTGAGAAATTATTGTAATTATTGTGGCAATTGTACTTCGTTGCTGAAGTTGGCGAATAACTTAGAATGCCGAGAAAGGCAACGTCTGACGAAAAAAGTTTCCGGTTCTTGGTGCATACTAGATGACATCAGCTCCAGTATAATTTTCAATACAGCATTCAATTGGTTTCTTTTTGATTCGATAGTGCGTCAAGGCATTAGAGACTCGGTGAAGGATTAGATTTCCATGTAAGCGCAGCCCTGGATCGACAAAATATAGTTTGCTCGAAGATGTATCAATAATGATCTCCAATATTCATGTCTCAGAGGCACGATATAATAGAGCGAAGCCGTAGGGGAGGACTCCGAAAGTTTCGACCATCTGTTGCATAGGATCGCACTGGCATCGCATAGATGGGTCTCTAGCTTGGCGCCTCAATCGAAATGTGATCCCCGGGGCCGGAATCAAACCCGCAACTCTTGGGTCGCGGTTTGATTTCCTTTCGGTGTAAGCATTTTCGTTCTTTATGCCGACAGTTAACCGTCTCTGATCACAGGCAGAAACATATGCTCCTATATCACATTTATCCAATATAACTTTTAACTTGAACCGGATCCATTTATTTCTTTTTTAGAAGACCTGTTACGGTTATTCGTGAGATCGGGAGTACGTGCTCCGCTGGAAGGGCTCCAAATAGAAGCAGGAGTTTGCCGGTGTCACTGAATGCTTCAGTCACTCTCCATGCATGCTCACAGCCTGCTCTGCATCATGACCTCTTGTTCTCCTGTTGGCGGATTCCCAAGCACATTCCAAGCAAGCATTCCCAAGCACATCCCAAGCAAGCATTCCCAAGCACATCCCAAGCAAGCATTCCCAAGCACAGCAATGATAGCACATCCTTATGCACGATATTCAATTGAAGACCGTGCCTGAACTCGGTAAAGGGTAATATAACAGTAAAACGGAAGTTGCTGTGACGAGCAGAAGAGAAAGTAATCAGAGATAATAATTTATTTCCAGTGTTGAAGCGTGTTCTGACAATACACGTCGTGGGCTTTCGTCAGTGCTTGCGACGTTTGCATTCTTTGTTGCTTTCTTTTCGCCTTTGTTCCTGTATCGCCCACTGAGCGTGGTGCTCCTGGGTATTTTACTCAAGTGTGTCCGTGACTGTGAAGACGGACTTGCTGATTATCTTAGTTCCTAATAAGAAATAAATATTATCGAAAAGTTTTCTTTGATAGCGCCTTAACTTTGTATGTCCGACAGAAGTAACGAGAATAGTCGCGGTAACAACAGCAAAACCCGGAAAGTACCAACACTACAAACAACAACAACAATAATAATATGAATAATAGTATGATTAATATTAATAATAATCACACAGTTCAAGAATTTCGAAGAGAAGCTTGAGTAATCTGCGAATGTATGTTCACCTCGGAGCATAACGCGACTACGTAGCTTCTTTCTTTCTTTCTTTCTTTCTTCTTCTTTCTTTCTTTCTTTCTTTCTTTCTTTCTTTCTTTCTTTCTTTCCTAAGTGAGCGCTCTTTTCCTCACTCACAGCAGGTGGCGTCCTAGACGCGACACCTTTATCTGACACGGGCATGAATTCGCAACGAGCTCGCCGCATGGCTCGCTCGTCCCTAATGGAGGAACCAACCAGCCGTAACGGTTTTTTGAAGCGTGCAACAACCCGCCGACGACGGCCGCTGCGAATCAAATTGCCTGGACCCGACCGAGTCGCCGTGTACGGACGAAGCGCGCGCACGGGATAGAGAGGCGGTGACCCCGGGGATTAACCGCGTGCATGGCCCAATTCTGGAGCGGAAGGCCAGCGCCGTGACGTGACCCGGTCAGGTGCCCTGCAAAGAAAATGCGTTACTTGGCCTCGGGCCGTCGTTGGCCCGAGTGGGCGTTTAATTTTAGCCTTCGCCCCACACCTCTTTGCTGTAAAGATTACCAATGGCGCAACCAGTCTGAGGGAAGGCGTACGTGGCAGGTAAATTGGTAGCCAACCAAGGTAATTGGTTGATATGTGGGGTTTAACGTCCCAAAACCACCATATGATTATGAGAGACGCCGTAGTGGAGGGCTCCGGTAATTTCGACCTCCTGGGGTTCTTTACCGTGCACCCAAATCTGAGCACATGGGCCTACAACATTTCCGCCTCTATCGGAAATGCAGCCGCCGCAGCAGGGATTCGATGCCGCGACCTGCGGGTCAGCAGCCGAGTACCTTAGCCGCTAGACCACCGCGGAGGGTTGCCAACCAAGGTAGCCAACTCGCCCGTTAGGCTGAGATTGAGCGTACAGGTATTGTCGCTGTCATAACTGCGGATAGCATACGTAGTGACCGACAATGTAACCCAGATTAACTAATGGCTAGCCTTTTTTTCAGTAATGTAGCAATCTTTAGCCAACGTTAGCGTACGCTGCTATACATTAACAGCTGTTTAGTAAGTCATCAACCCTGGACATCATGTGTTTCTGTCACGACAGCGGATAGCTGACACAATGATCATGAGCCATCACATAGCCCTGCCCATGGTGTAAGATCTACTGTGGTCTTGCCTATAGCCGACATTTGCCTTCACATAACCCTGCCCATGGCGTAAGATCTACTGTGGTCTAGCCTATAGCCGACACTTGCCATCGGTTAGCCGAGCTTCGTAGTATAAATGTTAGGCCCACGGGACGGCTTTATGCTCTCCCATACAATACCTAGTACAATAAATCGTAACCCGTTTTTCTTAAAACAACGGTAGCCCCGCCACGGTGGTCTAGTGGCTAAGGTACTCGGCTGCTGACCCGCAGGTCGTGGAGTCAAATCACAGCTGCGGCGGCTGCATTTCCTATGGAGGCGGAAATGTTGTAGGCCCGTGTGCTTATATTTGAGTGCACGTTAAAGAACCCCAGTTGGTCGAAATTTCCGGAGCCCTCCACTACGGCGTCTCTCATAATCATATGGTGGTTTTGGGACGTTAAACCCTACAAATTATGAATCAATTAAATCAACGGCAGAGATACCATGTAAATACCATGTAAATACGTAGAATATAGATACTTACCTTTTATTTGTGTCTTTAGTTCACCATGTAATGTACATATGTAAAAATATCTTTCTGTAACAAATTTTGGTGTGTGTCTGTGCGTGTTGTGTTCCGTTTCGATGTTCTGTTGGAACGTTGCTGATGTCCACAATGTCTTAGAATAAATGTTTCTAAACACACACGCATGTTATCCACTGGAGTGTGTGTTCCCGAGCGAGGTCATATGCTGAGACAGCTTAATGCTTTCCTGTAGTACAGTACATATTACTCTGAATTGTGGAGCATTTGTTTATAAACACAGCTGTTTAGGGATATATCTCTTGATGGTTTGGCTGGACACGACTTTGTGCTCTCCCTTACTAAAGCATAAATACTTTATATCAGTGAACACTTTTACTAAACATAGACATCCTTAATCAATAATGCTAGTGCTGGTAATCACTAGCAGCCATTTTATGGGCCAACAATCCCAGACGTCATGTAGCTTGACTAGCCAGGGTTGCTAAACTGGACACTAATTCCGCCTTATTGTCATGACGGCATCTTAAACCAATCAGAGGAGGCTGTTCTCTCTGGGCCAATCAATGTTTATCACTGGCGCAGCTTCACAGTGCCCTGAATAGCAACCACAGCAGAAGTGGCAGATCCTTCACCGCTCGTGGCATCAACCAGCATTTTTCCAAATTGGGCTCTCAGGATTGTGCAGCGTTGTCTCCCTTGACCTCCAAATTCGGAGCTCCGCTTGCCTCGTCTTTGCCGGAGTGCATGCTGATCGACAGGCCACTCTTCTTGACGGAGCGGCGCCCGCCCTGCTTGATTGGCTCGCCCGACCTGTCATCAGCCGGCATTTTGCGGCACCGCCACTGACGACGCTTGTGCGGTCGCCTCTTATAAATGGGTCACCCGAGCTTCTAAATGCAGTGCATACGTGTACTCCGAGGTACCCGTCGTGACGCAGGCAAGCGCTCCGCAGGTCTACATATGACAGCGGGACGTCGCGGATCCGTGCCAGAATTGGCGTATAGCCGTCGGCCTGCCTATAGAAGCGGCGCCGCCTTGATGGTCTTTTGGCAGGCGGCTGACTAGTGTGGAGCTCTTGCGCGGCAGCCTATACGTGAGAAGAGCGTTGGTTCATGGCAATTATAAGAAGACGATTCGGTTTTCTATCTTTGTTTTGCAGTCGCTCTATGCATGTCTTCGTTTTTTTTTCTTTTTCTTTCTCTCTTTCCTTCTTTCTGACTTTTTTTCTTTATTTTTTTTATTTGCAGTTGCTCAAGGCATGTCTTTAGTGCACCCTGCGCCAAATCGTTAATCTGAAATCGAAAACCATTCCCTACTGCAGCAAAAAATGGTTTAATCGGTCTGCAAGTTGGCACCCTAAGCGTCTGCGTAGGCATTCAATTAGGTGGGCGTGTTTTACTGATCATGAGTTTTTCGGGGATGATAAGATACGCCAGCAGTGTTAAAGATCGAAGGTGTTGTACGTTTATCCCCGTAAGGCTTTGCGTGGTTGTACGCCGACCAGATAGATTACACGCTTCGTAAATGGACTTGGGTCGTGGTCCGGCTGGTTTGGGCGGGCCAAAACCCAATCTTCGATTTGACGAGCGCTGATTGCATACCTCGTGTTGCTTCGTTCCTTCTTCGAAAAGCAAGAAAGGCCCACCTGCTGTGCAAAACCTATCTTCGCGATGTTGTAAAACAAGTCCTTTGGGAGACGGCTGCGATGCATGCTGCGGTGCTCGTGCAAAATGCACCATCCTTTCCTGCCAACGCTTTCATGATAGGCATGCAGGGGCTCTCTCTCTCTGTGCGCATGCTGAATCCTCTCCTCACTTCCACTTGTGTTGTAGCACCAGAGCCGACTTCAGTTACGTCTGTCCAAATTTTCTAAACAAAACCCAAGCGCCCGTAGCAAGGTTTAGATCACCGGGAGCGATGTTATAGGCTGCTCTGCCCAGCTCGCAACTGGAGCTACAGCTCCGTACAGTGGGCTTGACCAGAAGGGTCTCCTCTGTGTCTCCTCTGTTCACGAGACGCCCCATTTTCAAAGCCGTGTGCTCAGATTTGGGTGCACGTTAAAGAACCCCAGGCGGTCAAAATTTCCGGAGCCCTCCACTACGGCGTCTCTCATAATCATATGGTGGTTTTGGGACGTTAAACCCCACAAATCAATCAATCATTTTCAAAAGAGTATCGAAAATAACACATTCACGCACAAATTATGGTTGACTGCCTACGATTGTATGAATTCGCTCATCACGCTTCCAAGGCACTCGATATTACATTTCAAGAGAGTAAATGAATCAATGTGATCTTTTTATGAATTGCTTTGAGTACTTGTAATTGGCATGTAAATAATTACTGCAATATTTTGCAGTCAGCGCTCCTATATTTTTAAATATAAAGAAATAAATCATGGGTTCCGAATGCGTGCACAATAAGTTTTTGGTTGCGTTAGTTTCGAGAAAGTAAAAGTAATGCTCCTCGCATTGGCTCTGCAGCCCGGCACGTCAAACGACCCATCGAACATCGTATAGCGCCTTCACTAAAGCGATCGGCTGCAGTCATGTGCGGCGCACCTTGTAAAGTCAAGACATATCCACTATCTCGAAGGTTGAATGCTTCTAATGATCACTGTGTCTTACTCTATTTAAGCCACAAGCTGACACAAGTATAGCATGAACAAACTGGGTACACAAAAGTAGCCCCCGCTGCTGAATGGGACAAAAACAACCCAATAGCCACATATAGGACGATATGGTTTAAACCGATACGCTAGTGTCGCTCTGTTTTGGCAGCACGGGCATCGATCGAATGCTTAAATATACGCTGATTAGACTTCCGAGAGATATAGGTAATCGCACTTGCACGCACATTTTTATTATTTTATTTTGTTCTTACGCATTGATCGCAGAGTCGTTCTTGGCGTCTTGAATCAAGGCGCCGTTCGCAGCTTACACCGATTCCAATCTTAGTGTATGCGTTTTCGCCCAGCGAACGGCCGTTTAGGTATGCTATCGTATCGTTGACCGCAGGCGAATATAAGATCGCGCTCGATGAAGGCAACGCCCTGTAACAATTAAGCGTTCGACTGTGGCCGAGTGCAACCTTTGGCGAATTCTACCGCGTCTGTGTGATCATTTCGGAGTCAAAAGGAGCGATACTAAAGAAAGGGGAGACATATCAAAAGATACGGACAAGAGGCAACCTTCTACACCTTAGCGTGCTCCAGTTAGGTGAAGAGGCCACGCCCGACTCACCATGGTGATCTAGCGGTTATAGTCATCGACTGCTGACCAATAGGTCACGTGTTCGAATCCCGACCTCGGCGGCCACATTTTTGGTGTGGGCGAAAACGTTTGAGGCCTCTGTTCTTAAGCGCACAATAAACAACCGCATGCATTTGAGATTTCCAAAGCCTTTCACTGTGGTTTCTCTCATAATCATATTGTGATTTATAACGGTAAACCGCAACAGTTATTCAGAGTAAGAGGCCACGCCCAACTAGGCTGAAGCAGGCGCTATGTTTCTTTCTTTTTGAGTCTTCTTGTTCAACGTTGAAGCCTTTTAGATTATCTGTTTTTTCCCAGAAAGCAATGCCTTCACTACTCGCTAATTAAGCGTGCTTGAGGCAAATGGGTCATAGTCATTGCGACAACCTTTTTGAATGAAAGCCGCAGTTGATAGCCACCTGTTTTTAGCACGAAGCCACAGTGAAATCCACACTGATTTTTCTGAAAGGAGCCCTTAGTTCAAGAAAAGTTCGTCCTGGTCCGGGGATCTAACCCGAGACCAACACCTTTATTGCGCCTTTACCAGGTTGCTTAATATTGACACCTTGGCACCCGAGAGGGCTAATGCATCAACAACAGAAATCGCACGGTCGCATAACAACTTTTTTTGTCCCAGTAAGCTAGTTCATCTATGTGGATCAATGGCTGGGGTGCTCGATTGTCGCCAGAAACGTCACGGGTTTGATGCCGGCCGCGGTGGTTGCATTTCGATTGTAGCTAAATGCTAACTTTCTGTGTATGGTGTGATGTCAGGGCTTGCTAGAGAACCCCAGGTGGTTGAAATTTCCGGAGCCTTTCATTACAGCGTCTCTTATAATGCTATCGTGGTTTCAGGACGTGAAACCGCACAACAACAATAACCACAACGACAACAACAACAACAAGAGCAAGAACAATAATAACAATAACAACAATAATAACATTATTATTATTGTTATTATTATATAAATAATAATATTATAATTATTGTTGAGAATAATAATATTGTTAATAATGATACTAATATTGTCAATAATATTACTAGTAGTAGTAGTAACGGTGTTTTGCGTTGAGCTGGCGTTATGTCACTTCGCAACGTGGCACCACCTGTGTGGTTGTATGCTCATGTGGGCCTTTGGCCTTCCGCAACCAGTACATAACTAGTCTATCAGTTTCCCTGGCTCCCCTCCCCCCCCCCCCCCTCACTTATCGCTCACTGCGTACTGACCTAATTCGTTCAGAGGTATATCCGCTGAGCCAAGAACGATACAGATTTGCCAAGCTGATCGTGTTTCTGGCAGGACAGTTGACACACACTCGTTAGGCACCACGGAACTGTTGGCAACGGGTGGTCTCAAGCGGTGATGGTGCGCGTTAATCTCCCCGGACTGGTTCGACAGCCATGCTGACGTTCTTGAGGCTGCGGTTATTTGCTGACTGGCCTGAACCGATTGCGATCGCACGCGGCTGGTGACGGTCGCGCTAACGACGTGAACCAACGCCGACTAATTTCAAGGCCGAAAGGCTGCCGCAGTGACGTCAGAGGGTGGGAGCCCAGTTACGCCGCGAACGCGGCGGAAAGCCTGCGTTTCGTTCACGTTTTAGGAGAACCAACGCTCCCGCTCTCGCAGCTGCTGCGGCTTGATTGGGCCGAATAAAAGTTGTGGAAAAAAAAGTCTTACTGAGCATGCTCAGTTGGGCAACTGGGCCCCCAACCTCTGACGTCACTGCGGCAGCCTTTCGGCCTTGAAATTTAGTCGGCGTTGCGTGAACTTAAACAGCGTGTTCACAGCCATGGCATGGAACCGCAGCGTAACACTACTGAGGCTTATTGCCTGGGATGAGCCTTTTTTGTATGATGGTTATGAGTGCAAGGGAATAAAATATGTGAACTGGAAGCGCATAGACGGAGGGCGTAGCAGTAATGACAGGCAAATGCTAATCACTTGGGAGCGTGCAGGTACTGCCACATAATATAGAAATAGCCCCAATTGCTCAGTGTAGCGTTTGCTTTTGGGAACGAAGTGTTAGGCGACTCTCGCGGGGGATTATTTCGCGGATATGACATGCCCATCAATGGCCATTTCGTAGGGAGGCATTGTGATGGTATGTGCAACTGTATTACTTTTGGGTGTCTCTTAAGGCGAAATACGTATTATCTTTTTTTCCAGTTGTTAGGAGTAAAAATATTGCACGAAACATATTTCAGGGAGAATGGATATTTTCGTTTTGCCTTCGTTTGAAGTATCTGAATTGAAAAAAAAAACAAGTAATGCATCAAATATATTTCAAGGCGAAATTGATATTTTAGCTTTAGACAGCTGTTTATTGGTGCAACTGGGGCTTCGGGAGGGGTGTAAGGTGCTACTTATAATTTTTACAAGTTCATTGATTTGATTTATGCGAGGGGTTTAACGTCCAAAAACCACCACAAGATTATGAAAGACGCCGTATAGTGAAGGCCTCCGGAAATTTCTACCACCTGGGCTTCTTTAACGTGCACCAAAATCTGAGCACACGGGTTTACTACATTTCCGCCTCCATCGGAAATGCAGCCGCCACAGCCGGCATTCGATCCCGCGACCTGTGGCTCAGCAGCCGAGTACCTTAGCCACTGGATCACCGCGGCGAGGCTTTTTTTGCAAGTTGACTAATGCCCTACTTAGGATATTCGTGATCGAATAGAATCAAAATGTTTCTTTCGCGCGTGATTCTTTTTCCTCTTTCGCGCGAAATATTGTACGTTTGAATATGGGCGTTGCTGCCCAAGCCTCCCTGAAGTAGATACATTATAAACATGCCGTTTGTATATTTTAAATTTCTGAATGCTCTCTCACTTTATCTCTCGTTCATGGCGAGTTTTGTTCCTCCCTGCGAAGTTTCAGGCTGACTAAGTATGGTGTCGTACATTTTTCATTTCTCTTCATATTACGAGCATTAATGGAGCTGAGCTCACTCACTCCACTACTAAATCAATTTAATTCTCGCACTCAATCAATCATAGATGAAACAATCAAGTAGTAGTATTTTTATTTCTTTAAATAAATGTACTGAGTGGCGTGACCTAGTCGGCAAAAAAAAACCCAAACGCGTTTGATTAGTACTCAATAAGGGAGAAGCAAGACAGCAGTGCAAAAGAAAAAAAACGCATACTTGTGAAATAACATATGACGTGGTGTAAAAAAGAAAGTTATATGCCAAATCTCAGAGTTCAAAAAAAACGTAGAAGCAGAGGAGTGTTTTTTTCCGCAGAATTACTACTCTAGGGGAACGTACAGTAAATTACGCAGTGATTCTCTCATTTTACCACTCACTCACCTAGTCAGTCGATCACAAAAGTCAAACGGAATAGTAGTAAGATTATCTGGGCTTGAAAATCTCAAAACAGCCATATGATTGGGAGACGTCGTAGTGCAGCGACTATGAAAATTTTTTTTTCGGCCGTCTGATGTTCTTTAACGTTTCCTGGTAACGCACAGTGAACGGGCTTTCAGCGTTTCGCCCTCATAAAAATGCGACCACCACGACGGGGATCGAACCCGAAACCTTCGGGTTAGCAGCGAGAGAGCAAAGTAGTGAAACTTTCGTGTCATCCTGCGTATTTTAGAATAAGAGAGAAACGAGAAAAAAGGAAGGCAGGGAGGTTAACCAGATGCTGGTATCCGGTATGCTACCCTACACTGGCGTTGGGGAATAGGGGGTTGAAAGAGACCTGCGTGATTCGCTAGAGCGGCTTCGAAAACCCGGTGGGCGTGGCGAAGAAACAAAAGGAACCATCAAGCTAAGAAAGGGAAACGAGACAACCACCGGTTTGTAGCATGAAGCCACTAGTCTTCCACCACCTTGCGGGTTTCGGCAGAACCAATTTGCAAAACATCAAGCTATAGCCGGTTATGTAATAACCCATTCTAGACGGTTTCACCGCGCTTGAACGGTGCTCTCGGTGTACCCATTCCATCTCTCATTCGAGCAATCGCCGAGTCCTTGGAGGACGACGTGCTCTGAACTAATGAAACCGCTCGCGAGAGGGAGAGAAGAAACAGAGAGGGAGAGAACAAACAGAGAGAGAGAAAAGAATGGCTGCGCGGTTTTTCCACGTGCGTGGCCTGTTCTCACGTACGCATGACACGGAACGGCAGCAACCGGTCCGCATCGGTTGACGGCGCGGTGCGGTGTCACCTGTACCGAGTGGCACGCCAAAGCTGCACGCGTGGCCGCAATGACGTTGTCCCGGGTAGCGATTGTTTGGCGGTCGAATCTCTTCACTTGTTTCAGGTTTATTAACAGACTCTGAGAACAGAATGCATATGTGGTTCCGCAGCACATTTAGGAGGAGACCCGAAAGGAGCTCTTCTATCAGAATCCGTCAAAGTAAATTTAGTAAGCACAGAAACGAACTGCGCTCTAAAGGTTTGTGATATCTGATGAAGTTGTAACAAACGATACTTTGAAAAATTGAATGCAATGTCTTTAGCCCTGTAACATACTGAGACGAACTTTTTCTCAACGTATTAGCCCACCCCGTCATGTCTACTGACATGTTTACTGACTTTTTGTGATATTCCAAGTGTTATTACTTTCGAGCTATGCTGTACTATTTAGACACCGCCTTTCTTTTGTTTTCAATGCACTGTATGTAAATCGGGCCTTTTCGAGTACACTTTTGCCCCTCCTGCTAGGGCCCCAGTCGGGCCTGGAGTATTCTGTAAATAAATAAATAAATAAATAAATAAATAAATAAATAAATAAATAATAAATAAATAAATAAATAAATAAATAAATGCTGATATCACTTGTTGCAGGGTTAGTGGCACAGAATATTTCGAAGCAGAGTTTCCTCTGACATACAAACCTTCTTCATACACACACCTTTTAGCAGGTGTGAAGCTCGGGGAAACGCTGGAAAGATGGTTGGTTTTGACATTAAGATCAATTCTCAATGGGCCCAACTTCTGACGTACTGTTCGGTAGCGCAAATTTCAGGTACGAGAGATAAAGAAGGCGTTACACAAGCGCTAAATTTCCAACAGAATTTTATTGAAGAAGTACGGGAAAAATGTATAGATAAACGCGCGCCTGCGCAGCTTCACAACGACAAAACCGTGACAGCCAAAGGGGTAAGCTCCAGCTCAACTGCACTTACGTACGAGAAATAAATACTGAAAGTTGTGAAATCACAAGTAGCTATGAGCAGGTACGCTTAAAAAAATTATTTTTCTGAGAGTGCAATGGAAGGTACGCTGATGCACAGGCTATCATCTTTGGCCTATTTTTGCTGCTTCTAATATTTTTCACGTTTTCTGATCGCCACGAGTGAACAGTGCGGCATGCCCTCCACTACGGTGACTCTCATATTTACATTATTGTTTTGGGACGTTAAACCCCACATATTAATCAAATCAATCAAAAGTGCGACATGTTTTTTTTTCTTTTGAATTCTGGTGTACAACCTCAGGTTGGGCACTGCGTCGCCTCGTGACCTCATTTTTCATGTGTTTCTCCAATAAATTTTAGCTGGAAATTCGGTGCCTGTGTGTCGCCTTCATTGTACCTCCTTGCTGAAATTTGCGCTAACCTAACAGTTAATTGGAGTGTACCAACAGGCCGAAACAAGCAACTTCTGAGATACGTAGTAACGTAACATGAGGCGACAGTGTCAACACCCCTCTTTCGTTGTCCTGTACTGCCAGTGATCGCTTCGGTGTTGCTTCGGTAGGGACCCGGATAACCGGTATTCCCTCAAGCAAAGCCTCCGAGGTGAGGACATGTTTCGCGATTTTTCCGGTAGACGATGGACGCAGGCGCTGGGTTGTAGTGTGAAAGCCGGATTCTGCTGCTTTCACGCACCACTTAGGCGACTCATGATCACGTCAGGCACCGAAACATACAAAAGTTGTGCGTCAGTATAGTGCAGCTACAGAGTGGAGTGGCCCCGGAAACGTCACGGTATCTTTGGCAAGCACGGCATTAGAAGCTCATATGATGTCGTGACATCATGGTACTGTGTTAATCATAACTGGCCTTTAAGAACGTCGTGATTAATTTTCCAGGAGGCACTCCGATTCGCCAGTACCTTTTCTAGACTCGAGTCGTCGGCCTTTTATTAATCATAGGCACAAAAAAACTAAACATTATGTAGCCAGTATCTTTTATAACATTCCGACGCGCTGCTTGTCGTTTCCTCAACTCCGTGCTTCTTGATCCCTCCTCGTGTTCCCAGCGTGCGCCGTACGTGTTTCGTTTTTGGCGTCTGTGTCATATAGTGCGCTTGAAAATTTCAGTGCACTATTATCAACTACTACCTCGGCCCGAGACCCTACATCTGCCATATCCATCACCGTAAACCAGGCCTAGTTTGTGTTGGGTAAATTGTGATGCGTTGGCTAATGTCGGCAATGCGTGGAAACCGCTTCGTTTGTGCAAAAGGTAATAACACAATCAAGGGCGAAGACGTGCAAGAAGGTTCACCTGCAACTTCATTGCATTCGAAGCATATTCGAAGCTACGTGCGTACTTACATTTGCACAGAACTCTGATGCACAGCCAGATGTCTATGTCATCATGCTGTTAGAAAATTGTACTTCGGCTCTACGTACAGGTGGTGGCCAACACATCAGTCGTACAGACATCTCGTTTCACGTTGATGAAACCATTTTCCGTTAGTTCACGTGCCACGTTATGCGCTCTTGTGGAGTATGCAAATAATTCTAAGGTCCGGCCGCACACATGCAGTATGCACAGTGAACAAATAAACGAGCACCGATCTTATTTGTGATCGGAACTTGGCGTTTCCTCGCCTCTGCCCAAAGATGATCTCGCATATGGATTGTTTCTGCCTGAATTGTTTCTGCCTGGCATCTCCCTTTTTGCTTTTGGTTGATGTCGGCCTCTCTTTGTGTTGCGCAGCTTGTCCAGGTCGACGCAGCACAATGCCCGGATGTGGGGACAGCACTTCGACGCGTGGATCGCGTTCCCGCGAAGCGCAGTTGCAGAGGCCACAGCGCGCCTTTCCGGCCATGACCTGACGTCACTGCGGGCTCATCCGGGGTGAAGGTAACTGTATGCCACCTAATGTCCTGTCGCATTGATTTTTTTTGCTCCTTTAGTCCTTCATATAGGATTGACATGATCCTCAACCGACCCGTTGATTGCAGCTTGGCGTTTGCGCTGATAACAGTGCCGCGGCGCTCGAATTTAGAAGTGTGCGGAATACGACTACAGTCAAGTCCTCTAACGCAGAGCTTTCCGTTCACGTTGCGTACCTGCCGTACGATAACCTATAGCGGACTCCCGCTAAGTGACGCCCGCCACTCGACGCCGACACCACCCGCAAGCTTTGCCCTACGCTATTCTAAATCTTCCTAGTAAGAAAACGAATTTGAAGTTAATTTACCGAAGTGAGCCAAGCATGCATGCACTCGCATCATGTAAAAGCACAACATATTGTAGCTATGCTGAGGCCGACAGATTAAAAAAACAAGCGTCTTTATTAGGGCGGACTTGTGTCCACGATTCTAAAGACTATGGTCGTCAAGTCCGAGTAGCCGAGTGGCACAGATCCAACTATCTTCCTCTTCCTCGTTGTTGAAGCGCACGAACGCGTGGTGCGTTGCCAGCCGGGTCTTGCTGGTGCTGGTGCCATGATGATTGTGGCGGGCTACTTGAACCTGGCGAACCTGTCGCAGCAATATCGTATCTTACAGTGAAGATGCGTATATAGGTAAGCTCTGTCGGTTCGTCTTGGTATACAAGGCACATGGAACAATGCTGTCCGGTGCCGTTTGCGCATGCCCCCCGGCGTAACAGGCTGCCAACGCCTTCTTGCTACCGCACGATGCGCCCTTTCCCTGTGTGTCGCGATACGCGGTTGCGGCACTCCCCTTGAGTCATTGCGCCCCTTTGTCTCTGGATGTATAGATTTGGCTGGTGCTGTTTGCAGTTGCCCTGCGGACATGCGATGGGACGGACGCGTGTCGTCCACTCAGAGTGAGAACGGTGGGAATTGAAAGACGCGTTCTGAAGCGCCAATGGGCGCGAAGACGCCATTCAATCGCAGCCGCTGGCTTCGCTGTTAGTCGTGGAAAGGCTCTGAACATTTTATTACATTCGTGCTAGAGTGTGAATTGCTCACGTCAACCAGTGCCAGGATTGTTTCATTATTGTGCACCGCTTGGTAGATTAGGAAGGAACTGCGCAAATACCTCGTCTTCTCGTCGTACTCATCGAAGCGGTGCTCAATAACGTATACCAAGAAATAACTAGGTCAAACAAGTACCCTCCTAAGTACTAGTAGCAGGCCCGTAGCCAGGAATGTTTTACAGGGAGGGCCCACATGCTAGTTACCATAAAAACTTTTAAAGACATTTATTTTCACTACTTATTTTCGGTGAAACACCCTCTTCCATAAAACTTCCGAGGGGGCGGGGGGTACAGGGCCAGGTCCTTAGAACACACCGGCTCCTGGCTACGGGCTTGGCAAGTATTATCTACCCACAAGAAGTATCTTAACTCTTAGTGCGTTCTTACCTTACCTGGTGTCGCCATTATTCAATCGTAGCATCTTGACCAGATTTCTTTTGCCCTTTCCCTCGTCTTTTTCACCTTCTCAGCTGCTGGGAGAAAGTCGCCTGGTGCCATGCGGGTCATCATGCTGCGGCAAAGGAACCTGAAGTACTTCTTCTACATCGTGGCCGCCATCTTCTCCCTCAGTCTTCTTCTCCTCTCACTGCTGAAAGCTGCCAGCACCGAAGACGGTAATGCACTCGCACCTGCGTCGCTACAGTTCGGCGACGCTGCCTACAACCTTCTGCCGTCCTCGGCGTCCAGGACGTACAGGATCCTCATCTGGGACGTCGGCAAGCGCATGTCGAGGCGGTTCCTTCGCTCCTTCGGCAACACCGAGAAGGACCCGTTCGCGTCGTGCAGCGTGCGAAACTGCGTCCTGGACACGTCCAATGACCGGATAGACGAGGCGGACGCCGTTATGTTTCACCTACACCTCACCAAAGGACCCCACACGCTGCCGAACACAAGGAGACGGCCGGGTCAGTTCTGGATCTTCTTCACAGATGAGTCCCCGCTGCACACGTTTCTGCTGACCAAGCAGTACAACATGAGCCACTACAACGGCCTGTTCAACCTGAGCATGACGTACCGTAGCGACTCCGACGTGCCCGTGCCGTATGGTCGCACGGTCCGGCTGCCGGAAGACAACAAGGACATGCTTCTCGACTACGCGTCCTCCAAGACCGACCTGGTCGCCATCCTGGGCAGCAACTGTGGCGGGGCCAACTTGCGGTGGCCATACGTCCGGGAGCTGACCAAGCACATCAAGGTGGACGTGTATGGCGGCTGTGGAACTAAGGTGTGTCCGGGTCATTTCACGCGTGACTGCGACGTCACCGAGAAGTACAAGTTTTACCTGGCATTCGAGAACAGCAACTGTCGCGAGTACATCACCGAGAAGCTGTGGTGGAACGCCTACCACAAGGAGGTCGTACCGGTCGTCATGGGCGCGACCCGGGAGGAGTACGCTAGCCTGGCACCGCCTCGCTCGTTCATCCACGTCGAGGACTTTAGTGGTCCGGAGGACCTCGCCAGGTACCTGGTGTACCTCGATGGCAACGCGAGTGCTTACAATGAGTACTTCGCGTGGAAAAGGAAATACGTGGTGAAGAACGAACATGGGTACTTCGGCTCACCGTCACTGCACCTGTGTCGTATGTGCGAAGCTGTGAACAGTCTTCAAGGTGCCACCAAGGTTTACAAAAACCTCGAGAGTTTCTGGAATCCCAAGAGAGACTGCCGGCCTCCCGTGTGGGTGCCTACTTACTAAAACAGTGTGATATTCGATAGTATTAATACGTTAGGTTACGTTTTTTTAATATTTTGAAACCCCGTGCGGGACTCGACATCTTGAAAAGAAAGGCTTTCGCATTGGCGAATGTCTAGTCAAGAGACAAAGGGCCTTTACGTGATTACTGCGCGTTCGCTGAAGACGTTCTGCCTCACAAAGACAGTTATGTGTGGTATGTTTCTAAGTAAGCTTTGAACGAATCATCTTCTCTAGCCGTTCGTGGTTTTTTACTTGAAACTTAGCTGTTCCTGTTTACTGACGAGTCTAGTCACCTTTTGATTATTGCCTACATGGTCACACACATAAAGAACTTGTTACTGCTTTAACATGTTCATCGAGTGTCACTTGTTTTTGTTTGTGTCCGGCTGTGTGCTGCGTGGTCAAGTCACGTAACGCACTAGCTCAATTAACTATAACATCGAAGAAACTGTGGCATATGTTTCATGTATGTTCATGCCGAAAAAGGTGGGCATAAATGTAATAAATTGATTTCATACATTTTGTGTGACTCGTACTTGTCCCAATCTTCCCAACATTATGTTTCCAGAGTGCTGTAAACCTTCCGAGGCTTGCTTGCTTGCCAAGTAGATTGCTCGCTTGCTTGACCCTTTATATGTGGCTGGTACTCAGTACGAGAATTAGTCACTTAAACAGGTGGTCAGTAAAAGGCAAACATTTAAAATTTTGCTGAAGGAAAACGAAAAAGTCGGTCGTCTAAGGAGTTATATAAGCCTCGAATTATAATATGCAATCAAATAGAAGAAATAAAAAATGAATATGATTGGGAATAAGTTAATAAAGAATCCTCCTTGTGTTTCCAAGATGACAATGCAGACGTTGCTGTTACTGTGGCCCAGAGGAGAACCCGCGAGGGAACGAATATTTCGAGAATTCATGACAATTCTTCACCTTCGAAATAAAATTATGAATTGCTCGTTTCACTGGCTAGGGGAATGACAGCATGCAAGTTCAGAGTGATCGATGTTGTCAGCTTTTTTACAGTAAAAACACAATGTCAAGTCCTGTCAGGAGCAGTCTCGGCAGCTGACATAACTTGAGTCAACCTTCTTTTTTATTTACTGCAATGTTTTTCGGTTTCACATGTACTTCGACCACACATGTCAGGTCTGAAGGGCTAGCACAGCCACCAGCTTGCCTCTGTTCAGTTCTTTTTTTTTGCTTAATTGTTTAGTGAAATTTTCTTAAAATTGTCACGGGGTCTTGACGTGGCTGAAGGCAAGAGACTGAATCGTCAGATCAAACTGTTTATTTGGGCGAACCTGCGCCCGATAAACGAAAAGTCGGGTTACGGTAGCACACTTGCATTGATAGTGGCGAATGCAGCGTCGGATGTCGATTAACTGACAAGCGGCGAAGCATGACGGCATTATCGCTAGCGTTATCGCTAGCTGCGGCGTAGATTCGAGAATAATTTGAAATGCTCCCGAAGTGGGCGTTATCTCTACTGCAGTCCTGAAGCTTCTCGGACACTCTAGGCGCGGTTTGCGCTGAGAATCGCGTGGCAGCGTAATGGGGTGATAAGAAAACTCGAGGAAGGAACGTGACGATATGGCAACGACAAAATCACACAACGACAACACAACAGAAATTAACTTTCATTTCAGGCACAAACATTAAACAATCACCCGAGCTTTTCATTCTCTTTGTGTTCCTGCAAACAGCACTCCTGTACAAAGTCTCTGCCAGCCTGTTCTTCCAGCTGGCTCCAACAGCACGTAATAACATAACAGCGCACAACTTAATTGCTCAACAATCTACTCTTATGAAAGGTCTAACGACCTGAGTGCATTTCTTTCCGGTGACAGCAGTGTTAATGGCGGTAATCTTGGTATAGTGAGAGATTGGTAGCTTGCATCGGGACAATGAAAACATTGCTGTTCTAAATGATGGTGCTAATTGAAGAAAAAGGTGACATCAGGATAATGTTTACAGTAGTGGGCACAAGTGAAATACTGCACATTAGTTTTTCCCGCTGCAGCAAATAAAATCTTTTGTTTCGCGCTACAATTTTCTTGGAGAACTTTGTATTATTGTTATATTTGTGTGTGTGTGTGTTTACTTCGACCTGTATTTAACGCCGATGTGAACGGATCTTTTTTTGTAGTAAACAACTGCGTAAAATGACTACGCTTGTAGCAAGCTACGACCACCGACTATTATGGGTAACTTGGCGTGATTTTTGAGATCGCTTCCCATTTAGAACGTTCTTTGGCCTTGTGAAATCGGCGTAAACGAATCTGCAGTGAAAACGTTTCTCTTATGGTGCTTGGTTATAGTTTATTTACTTTTATTTTCACTAAAAAAGGTGGCAATGTCGCTGCGTGTGAGGATACAGGCGAATATTGTTAGTATTTTTTTTTCAACTTCTTTAACACATCCATCCTTCGCTAAGTGATGCCGCAGTCACAGCTTGGGCTTGTAAACGCTATCCCACTATACTAAACGTGGTGTCCGAAAAGAACTTTAACGTCCATGTGGTACGTACTGCTCGGTAACGCTAACGCTAAATTAAAATAGAGTTATAGTTCAGCGGGCTTAGCGGAGTAGGGGGTGGGAGGGTCAAATTATGCATGCGCAAAGCGCTAAATGACTCGCAGCGTTTGCCATATGCACACTCTTCCTCGAAGTTATCGTTACCATGTTTACTTAATTATAACCTAACATGGGTAAAACGGGGCGGTGATTTTTTTACGCTAGCTTCGAAGTGAATTTAGCGTTGTATGGGCGTATTCACTTTCGTAGCAAACGTCTCTCTAAATTGTCTTCGCTTGCCTTCAAGCAGCTTTGATGGCGCAGTATTACGGACAACTTAGCGTAGTGTTTGGGATCGCTTTTCATTGCGAACAGCTTAGGCCTAAGCAGAGTGACGTTGTAAACAAATCTACAACAAATATTTTTCTTTTTGTGCATATTTATTTACTTTTATTTTTGACAAACGAAGTATCAATACTGCTGTGTATGGGAATACAGGCAAACGTTCTCAGATTTGTCCCGTTATATTAGCTCATTCAGCCTCCGCTAGGTGCCACCAATGTCGCAGCTGAGGCACCTATATGCCACCCCGCTAAGCTAACATACGCTGTCCACAACGTATGTTAGCGGCATGGTCACGTTATTCCCTTAATCCCCGATGTCGCGCTAACCTCTAAGTGCGTCTTGACTGTTCTTAGGCGACACAGTGCCAGCCACCGTTCATTGCAATTTTAGGGGCGAAGCTCCTTAGGGCGTGGGCTGTGCGTCCCATGTAGCCTGTATGTAGCCACCTCTAGTTTAGTTCTTGCAGTGTTCACTAGATGGCGGTACCGTCCCCTGTATGTAGCCACCTCTAGTTTAGTTCTTGCAGTGTTCACTAGATGGCGGTAACGTCTCCTGTATGTAGCCACCTCTCGTTTAGTTCTTGTAGTGTTTACTAGATGGTGGTATTTCCAAAGGCCTGCTGTCTAAGCGACTTATTGCGCACGGTCGCGCTTTCGTGTCAGGCGGCGTGAAGTATCCCCGAATGAGTCGGACTTAAGGGGCCCCTAAAGAAAATATTCAAGTACAAATAACCAGTGCGCTGTTCTCTTCTGGCGTTTTCATTGTTTCTGGCGTTTTTCGGCTCCCGGGCTGCTTAACGGAGGCAAGAAAAAGAACATGCAGCCGGCCCTGGCCAGCCGACCCGTTTCAAAGTCAGGAGCGCCGACTGAATACGTCACTTTTTGCGTCCAGATCACGCAAGCGATGAGACATGCCGAAAATACAGGGTATGGGCGCCCCGGTGGCTTTTAGACAAAGCGTGTTTGCTCGGCGCAGGCCGGCTGGCTCACGTATAGGCGGTTCAAAAACGGAATGCCACCGAGAATACTGAAACCTACAACACGATCTGACGTTTTTCACCACGTGCTTGGCCGATACAGTGGGCTTCAATCGTGTCACGTATAGCTCCCTCTTTTTATTATTCCTCCATGACTCTAATCTGTACATTTTCCCTCTCTCTGTGCTCAGGACTCCAGATTGGTCTTTAACGTAGGGACTATTTTACCTAATCCATACGGGCGTCGCCATCTTGGGTTGTTAATCCGATGTTTTCATGGTTTTTTTATAATGCAAATTGAATTATTAGTACTAATATGGTCATGAAACATCGTATGGGTCAATTCAACCGCTGTGAAGCGTACGCGTCTACCGTAACACTGTTCGCTTAGTCGTTGGAGATGAGAAACACAAAGGTTAACAGTCAAATATGGCGGCACTGAAACCCATTCCTTGAAATAGTCCGTACCCTGTTTCGCCACGCAGGCACACCGCTAGCTATCGCTGGTCTCACGCGAATATCGTGTGCGGTGAACTGATTTTATTTCGCTTTGTGCGTTTTGTACATGCGCAAGCTGAAGTAACAGTGTGTAGCCGAGAAGCGCGAAGTCGTGATAGGCCCAACACTTAGTAGTGATGTCATCGTCGCGTTTTGTGCTCAAAGAAGTAAGTGGCGAGGAGGAGCTAGCGGCTGGAGGAAGTGCGGTGTTGAGAGAAGGAAACCGCCCTCTCGTTTTTGATCCAGAAATGGTTTAGGGTCCCACAAATTCTTGTTTTTGGTGGGGTTCAGCGACCTTTCATCGCCCCGCTTCTGAGAAAACTCGGCTAGTAAGACATATTAGAAGTCGGGAACGACGCATACTCCTTCCCTGTGTCGATTACAAGTGCCAGATGACGGCCGACGTGCCTTGTCAAGAGAATCGTCAGAATGGGAACCCAACATGGCGTCCGGAGACAACGCAGACACGCCCAGTTTGTGCGCCTCAAGTAAGCAACATCTTGTCTCACTTGGAAAACGACAAGCAGGGCGATCAGAGTACAGACGGACGAATGTTGATCACCTTTGTCTTGTCCTGTTTTTTTTTATGGGCGTTTACCGACTAGCCCGAATAATTACTCTGTTGTAGGTGTGCGCATGATAGGGGCAATGGGAGCGATCAACCCCTTTTCTCCCACCCCCGCCTATAATCCAATGAACGGCGAGGGCAAATGCATGCGGCAGAGTTTGCTCTTCCCCTTCTGGGGTAATTTAGGGATGCATTGTACCCAGAGACCCCGACAGCGATTTCTGTGATCCAGGCTGCACGCAGGACGCAGTGTTTGCAAGCTCAACCGATTTGTCTCGTTTCGATAATGTCCATTGCAGCGGAGCTGGCTTGCTGATGTTCAGCGACGAGACTTTAAAATAAAAAAAAATATATTTCATACATGTCAGTCCTTACGTGGGAGACACCCGCTACGCGCTAAGCGCGTCCTACAGGATAAAAATAGTCTTTCTTCATCCCATTCCACTAATACACGTAGGGAGAGACTGTTGTGTTGAGAGAGCTAACACTGCATACAGAGAAAGCAATCGTGCCCAATTTGCGATGTCTCAGAATTGTTTCCGCATTATTTTAAGAGGGCCCCCCTCCCCTTCTTGGTAGACTTCAGGCTCGAAAATTTAGGGGTTTGGTGGCACCCTGGAAAAGCCGTTGCGGTTCCGCATCGCCATAAAGTTTGAGAACACCTGTTTTACGGCACTGTCTTAAATAACCATGCACAGCCTGCTAAACCCGCCATGAGCACTCTTATGAAAGGTCTGACGACCTGACTGTTATGAAAGGTCCAACAATCTGACTGTATGTGTTTTCAGCACCAGCAGCTCTAGTAGCGACCATTTTGTGGCACCGTAGTTAGACACGAGTAGCATGCATACATAGAAACGTTGCTTTTTTGTAAATGACGTACCTAATTGATGAAAGAGATAAGATAAATGCTTTCGTGATCATGGATCGTGTCATGATAGACTCCTCTTTATTTTTCTCTTTGTTTACTCTGTAAAGGTGCAGTTGTTACCCGTTGGAGCTTGCGCAGAAGTGTGGCCATCGTATGTTACCCTAGCGCATGTGCATTAGTGTCCTGTGATGGAGCGTTATCTTTTCAGTTTTTTTTAGATGCGGAAGCATCTTATACTCGCGCCTTGTAGTGCGCCGTCCGCGCCGTCCGCACCGCTTCTCGAACATTCGACAGCTGACGCGCGCGCATGCGCCGTCGCGCCGTCACCCACCATCTGTGCCGTGCGCGCTTCTCCTTCGAGAACATTCGACAGCTGACAGTGCATGCGCCGTCGCGCTGTATATATACTCAAGGTCGGCGCTCGCTCGCTCAGTTGCCGCTCGTCGGTTGGTTTGTACGGCGCGTCGACGTCCAAGGTCGCGGTAAAATGAATTCCAACGAATCCACAAACACAATGATCGACGTACCTTCAACCAGCGCCGCCCTTTCGCATACGTGTGTACGTGTTCACTCATTTAACACCCCCTCCTACAACCACGTTAACCAATTTAGCCATCGACCCAAGTAAGTCGCAATTTAACACCCCATTTCACAACCACGTTAACCAATTAGCCATCGACCCAAGTAAGTCGCACTTTAACACCCCATTAACCAATTATATGCTTCGCATCCTCCTCAGTGTTCCCCCGAGGGAAGCTGCGGGCAATTTTTTAACATTTCGCGATTGTCGCACTTTGCACTTTCATTTCGACGAAAAAGTTTTAGCTGGCACGTTGCTAGCCAGCCGAACTAGCACGCAGGGCCTATATTGCTCTAGTGGCTCCAGTATGGAAACAGTTGTTCTGCCTGGCCGCACATTCGCATCGGGCGGCGTCAAAACATGTCCAAATGAGCTGCACCCCAAGGTCCCTAAACAACCTCTCGCCCTGCCATGGTGGTCTAGTGACTAAAGTGCTCAGCTGCTGACTCGCAGGTCGAGGGATCGAATCATAGCTCCGGCGGCTGCATTTCTGATGGAGGCGGAAATGTTGTAGGCCCGTGTGCTCAGATTTGGGTGCAAGTTGAAAAAACACGTTGAAAAGTGCGTTCGCGGGATGTCAATAAAAATTGAGCTGTGGAACGGCCTAATTTTCGAGATACCAGAGCCGTGTGTCCTATCTTGCTTTGCTACGCAGTCGTAGCCCACTCTGCCTTGCCATACATGAAGTTTGATTGATGCTAGCGTCGCATGGCTTTGGTTTCTGTTGCCGACATGTTTTCCCTGCATGCCGCCGTTCTATGCAAGCATACCCAGGTATTACTTCGGCAACAGCGCCCAGCATCAGTCAAAATATTCCGTGTCATGCTTCGGGGCGCTAATGTTAAGGTTGCTGACCACTTTATATAGGCAGGTGCATACTTGGTTAAAGCGGTGACTGATTTATTGGTTATAGCATGGCGCCTTTGAAATGGGTGGCCTTTTAACGCACGTAGTGGTTGCGAGATTACCGTTCACGTGGTGCAATGCCTGGTTGTGGAATAACGCTTCTTACACGCCGTATAAGATATCGAGTTTCGAGCACTATGGTGGCTCTCGAGTAGAAGACTTGAGTGCCGCGCTTAATGCCCGTGCTTCTTTATCGAACATCCAATTTCAGTCATTTGCAAACATTGGAATTTTTCGGTCGCGGTAAAAGCCGCAACCCCGACACTGGAATTTCTGTAGGACGGGGTTTTCACTGTCTCACGTTATTTGGTGAAACCCACTTTTAACGCGCTGCTTCTACGTTACAAGGATATGAATGACCTTTTTTTTCTGTGTATTGTTTGTTTATTGTCACTAAGCGTGCCTTTTCATTTTGTAAAGCCATTTATTTGGTTAAATTATCATTTATGTATGGTTATGCTCATAATTAGTCAAAAGTATTTCAAAGTTTTGACTTCCGCGATATTGATCAAATCGTTACTATTGGATTCAGCAATATCATTAAGACGGACAATAGACAGATGAATGAAACGGTGTTCCCACAGGAACGTTCAGTGTGTCCGCTTGTTTGGTTATTACTCGGCTAGTTGGTTTTCTCTCTTTATATGCAGCTAAGTATTGTTATATAAAATCGTAGCACTAATTAAAGGAACGAGAATTCAAAGGTAAAATTACCCTCAAATCCCCAAATACATTACTTGACAGAGCGACCAACGTCCACTACCAAATCGTAGCCATACACACACGCGCAACGGGAAGCAAATGAAACCCTTAAAAACTCTGCCTCACAAACTCAAGCTTTCCCTTCATGTCTACTCTGTTACACTGTTCTAACCAGTTTTTTTTTTCTAGTGAAATATGCTGTTTTTAACTACAACTTCGCAGTGACTCCCGTCGCCTAAACTCCTCCCACCATCTTTGTTCTTTCTATCAGCTCGTGCACAACAGCTCAAGTGTAGAATGCATCGTCGTCACTATACTCAGTGCCGAGTGAATGAGCAGCCCACCGTCTCCAGCACATGCCTCTCGGTCCGATAATAATAATAATAATAATAATAATAATAATAATAATAATAATAATAATAATAATATCTATTAGACATGGGTCACAAACAGTTACATGCTACCGAGATGAGGCAAAAGGAAACAGATGTAACTGTTTCCGTACTAGGCCTACATCCCGACAGATTAGATCCTAGGTGTGCCGTTACTCCGCTCCATGGGGAATCATTTTCGTGGGCTTGATCACAAATAGTTCGAGCTGGACATGATAGAGATGGTATTTTGATGAGTGTGATTGGGCGGAAACAGAAAGCAGATAGCGTCGGCAACGATAGCCGGTGATGGTGATGGCTTTCAGTATAAGCTTGTGGCCAGTTGTGCAATACGTAAATGAGAGAGTGGAAGTGAGCGAAAAGCGCAGAAAAACGTAACGAAAGCTCCAATTGCTGAAAAATATACCCGCCCGTACCAACCAATATTGTGGAGTTTGGGTTCGACAAAGGAAGGCTCATGGTGTAATAAGAAACAGCCTAATGAGAAACGTATTTCGCAAGAAAGTGAAAATTTTATTTACTGTTGCTTTGGTACTTCCAATAATTTGACGTTCGGCTAATTCGAACACTTTTCGGGTACCGTGAAATACAAATTGTTGAGCTTTTAGTGTATGTTTTTAATAAATATCATTGGGTGTAATGACTCAATCGAAAGGTAATAATTTTTATGTGCTGCCATCAGGTCTACTTTGGTTAGTACACATGCATATTCCCAGCGGGGGCCTGGTCGCTTAGCATCTACGGCGTTCTAATGCCAAAATCAAAGATAATTAGTTTGCTTTGCGGCTTGCATCCCTTTCTTTCAATGCTAGCTATTGGCTCTATGCTACTACATGTCTTCGTCAGAGTTCTATACATTAAGCATTCGTTACCGAAAAATGTTTTGTGGTTATTGCATAACATTGGCTCTAGTGCTAAGCAATATGGGGGTGGAGAACAATCAAATGACTATGCTATGAACATACCACTTGCGGTCAAGGCGTTTGCAATATCGGCTGTGTAATGAATAACTTCTTCTGCCGACGTTAGACGGAGACGACCCTGTTTATTGCCAATACTGCAGGCTAACTGCTATCCCGAAGAAATGCTCGTGTCCTTCATGCAAAATCGGTTTCCGCTTTGTCGAGAGTCTGCCGCGCTTCAAACTAAACAGCTCCGCCTGATTTTGCAACATCCTTTCAGGCGGGCATTTTTCGTTCACGACAGTACCGCCAATGGTCTCGTCAACGTTATCGCAATAATGGGTCAATCGCATAACAGACGAAATGCTTTGACGCAAGAGAGTTGGCGTTCCATCTTTTCGTACGCATTGTCTGCTGGATGGCATACGAGCCTACTTTTGACTGTAAGACTATTATGTTGGTTATAATATAATTTTGGCGTGTTTAATTTTATAGTTAGGCTTTTAAAATTACAATGCTTACCTCGAGCGATGTCTATGGATTTTCACAATATTCAGCAGCGTAATTAAGACAGACCATGGACATTTGAATATTGTGTTAAGAGAGAGAGAGAGAGAACTTTATTTGCGCATAACGCGGAGCATTCCGAATATTGTTTTCTTACTGAAATTTCTGAGGTCTCCGTGTGTTTCAATAATACTCAGCTGATCTGGCTTTTTTGTCCTGTGTAAGCATCAACGACAGGCAATCTGGAAAAATCATGGCACCAAGTAGAGCAGCGACAATTTCAACATAACGTAACACAACTGGATGAATAGTTTACTTCACACAGCAACTGTCACTACAAACTCGCAGCAGCACAAACACAAACAGAAGGAAACAAAACAAACAGAAGGAAGTGTTCAAAAGTTGTGGTTCACAAACTGTTCCATCACTTTAGGTCTCACGTCACATCTCTGTTGTTAGATTGTCATGACGTAAGATTTTCGTAAGGAAGTATGCTGCCCTTAACTCAGATGACACATCGGATTCCTTCTTCTAAACTTCTTCCACCATATTTGTTCTTTTTATCAGCCCGTGCACAACAGCTCACGAGTAGAATGCATCGTCGTCACTATAGTCACTGAGTGCCGAGTGAATGAGCAGCCCACCGTCTCCAGCGCATGCCTCTTGACTGGACAGTTTAAGCTCTGATCCGGACACCAGCTTGTATCCCGAGTCACCGGCTTCCTGCGCCACCGCTGAAGCATCATCGCTGCATCGGCCACACATCCGGTACGCAGCCCAGGCTACGAATCCCAGGACACCAATGTACAGCAGCAAAGCCATCATGTGCCACGTGAACACGCTGGCCGCGAGCATCATGTCCATGTGGCTGTGGACGTCCCAGGCCGGATGTGCCGGGAGAGGGCTGTACAAGATAAAACCGACCTGCCAGAACCACGTCGCCTGCAGGAGGCAAAAGTAGGCCCGACCTAGGGACGCGAAAACACTCCGCGGTCGGCACATCTCGGCTATGATACAGGCCGCCTCGGCCGCCACAGTGTAGACCAGAAGCGTGTGGACGAGTACGTCCAGGTGGGGCCTACCGTGCAGGTGGAAGTGGAACAGAAGGCCCTCTACTGTGACAGCCAGCAGGAGCGTGACGTAGTCGGTGTGAGGCGGGAATGGAAAGCCGCAGTTTGTCATGACGTCCACGAGTCCGCTGAGCAGGTAGAAGAGGTACATGGAGACGTGCTGGGCGTTGCCCATCTCGGTGAAGTGACCGTGCTTGAATGCCGTCGCCACCTCGCCCGTGACGCCGATGGAACAGGTAACGATTTTGGCGATGCCTTCGAAGCAGATTCGCCGGGTAGCGCACGGCATTTCGTACCAGGCTCGGCACGTGTACCGCCGCTTGTGTTCCCGGCTGCGGACGTAGTTGCGCCAGGCGCCATAGGCCCACCACGTTCCTAGGATGAAGAGGAAAGTGCCGGGCAGGGCGTGTCCCGCGAAGGTCCCCATGTTCCTGGCTGTCGGCAACTCTGCTACTTCTCACTTCTGCAATGAGCAATGTAATGAGAAGTGTGACCACTACGTTATGGCCAGAAGCAGCTCGTAATCTGTGTTAATTAGATACAGACAAGGTTTGAAGTGAAGGAGGAGCACCGTGCCCTCAAATCTTAATGAAGGTGTCTTCCACGTGCCATGACGATCAATATATACACATATACAAATATAAACAAAAAAACAAGCAAACAATCCTAGAGACATACAAGGTAACAGCATATACAAGTGGGAGCTCTTAGCAGATGCCTGATGTCCAGAATATCCCACTACACTCCATTGAACGAAAGAAGTGTACGTTTAAGGCATCATCTTATCTTTGGTAGACACAATAATAATGAGATCTAAAACACACTCATGTCAAGGAATGTATAGGAGATGTTACTAGAAGTTAACGTGGGGGCGGGGGGTGTAGCCACTGCGGTAGCTCAGCTGGTAAAGGTAGTGTTATTCGACGGTCGCAGGTCTGGTCCTTACCAACTGCAAAATACTTTAGCAGCTTGCTCTGTATGCTAGAGCCTTTTGCATCCATTCTACCGTAGTGGCCATGCTCCCTCTGGAGAAAATGACAGGGTCAGAATAGAACGCGATGCGAGTGTCTCTCTTCCCTGAGAGGGCATGCTGGGCAAGCGATGGGACGCTAGCAAAACGCGAGCTCCCACGTGGAATGCCACCGACGCTACCAGCGTCCATTGTTGCACCCCATAGTTGGCACCGTTCCAAGGCATGGGTTACTTGCAACTTCCGGTCGAATCCGCTAACTTTGGCGGAATAGAGTAGAAGCAGGAGACGTTGCAACAAACATGCGTTATAATAATAATGATGATAATGATAAGTGTGTGGGTTTAACGTCCTCGAACCTTCACTGCCGATGATATAGCACGTCTTTGTATGATGGTCGAGAGGATGTACGGATGATTAAAGGTTTATCAGACTGTACCTCCGGAGCAAACTCCTTTACCATCATTCACTTCGTGGATAAGGGGTTTTTTTTTTCATCCACTTTTCTTTCTTCACATTTACTTCACAAAACTCCATTGAAACGTTCATTTCGTTTGACCAGAAATGATTCGAGTGGGATATGGGAGGCAAAGGATTATTGCGACTATGATTGGATGGACATTTACAGCACACACCACCGGTAACGAAAGTCGGCGATTGGTGTTACAGTAACGTGATTATAAGTATGGGTGTGTAGGTAGGAAGAACCGTGTACGTGACCATGTTAAATAATAAAAGTGAACGAAGATTGCTGAAAAACGCACTGAGGTAGTGCTCTTCAGCGCATGACTTAATGGTAGGAGTGTGGCAGCTTGGGCTAGTTGGTATGGCATGACGATAGTTATAGCGCGAGAACAAAACGACGACACAGAAACCTTTTCGTGTCCTTGTCTCTGTGTCGTCGTTTTGTTCTCGCGCCATAACTATCGTTAATGGTAGAGCCATCTTCCCTTCCGATACGTCACTGTTGTGTTAATGATGGGTAGTCTTGGTTCTAGTCGTCTCGAACCGGCTGATCGTCTCTTAACTCGCCTTGGCTCGCGTCTAGTTAAGCCTAAACGCCATCATACTTCCTGTTCCAACACACCGATTGCTAAGAGATGTACATGCCCGTGAGAACTTATATAAGAAAGAAAGACTTACGGAGCCCCAGGACAAGCTCGCACTCAGTGCGACTTGAGTACGAGTTTCGAAAGCTGCCGATGTTTAATAAGGAGAGGCCTGTCAGTCAACTTACGTAAGAGAAATACTGGCTGTGGCTCAGAACCGTTCGTTTGCTTGCTTCTTATTATGGCTCCTACCCACTATGGGAGATTGTCTAAGAAGCCTGCGGGTAATGTAGTTGGAAATATTAATACGCAAAGATTGAACAAAAAAATCACATTTTTAAGATACACTTCGTCACTGTAGCCATCCTGCAAAAGTAAATAAATAAATATTGCAATCGTTCTAATAAAAATAATATTATGCCTTGATACGCGATTACAACATTAGTGGTCTTCAGTAGTACATAATAATTTATGCTGATATAATGTATTTATTAGCATTAATTATTTGGTACTTGCATCAAACAGGTTACTGCCTTGTGTCACCAGAGAATTCGCAGAGGGCCCCTCATACGTTCATGTTGTTACAGCCTAATGCAACAGCTCTCACCGAAATAATATTTTTCAGTACGTAATGAAATCCGTAATTAGTAAATAGCATTTTTAAATACTTTTTTGGCGTATGCAGCGATGACTCCTTAATAAATGTGGTCGATATTTTCAGACTCGTTCCCGCTAGCACTTTCCCATACCAGGATATGGTGGCGCAGGCGTGGTGTCTCCATCTTTGTCTTTCTTTGTGATGTGATTGAATCCACGCGTGTACACGCACAGCCGGCATGGCTAGCAAAGCTATGGACCCATTATTCAATCTCATCTCCGGAGAGTAGTCTAAGCGAATTTTTCTTTAACTTACCCTTAATCGCACGTAGCTTTACAAAGAAAGTGGAGTAGATAAAAGAACAAATACATAGAATGACTAATGTCACAATCGAATAAAATATTAGAATATAAAGACGTGTAGGGAGTAATCAATGGTACTTTTTTTTTGCAAATGTTCACCCGAATGAAATATTGCATGGGAAAACACCCACTGCTACTATCTAAGGCGACTGAAAGTTCCCTCCTTCCGCACAGATAGTTTTCATATACACTTGCACATAACGTGGCTATCAGGTATGCTCATTAGGAACAAAATAAGAATGGAAGCAATAATATCAATTACAATGAGCTCATTAAATATGCATCCATAAAAAATGGCGAAGAGCGCTAACCAGGCGCCTTTGATATTCAGGTCTTGGGGCAGTTTATTGTGCCAGTCGGAATAATAAACTTTGATCCAGCGTTTAAACGAAGTGGCGAAAGGGAAAACATCATACAGACAAGGAACGCGAAAAGGACAGCCATAGCACTGGTGCGGTATGAACAGGGTGTGGCCATGGTACAAGTGCTTTGCTGAAGCTGTTTGCCCAATGTGAGACATGGTGAGAGTGACGTTTCCATTAAACGTGTGTGCATATAAAGGCTCGTTAGTATCACGAAGTCATATTTGAAAAAAGTAATGTTTTATGCATATCAGATATATGTAGACGCTATATCTGATTGTAAAACTAATAACTATCGTTTGCTGCCTTCTGATATTCTAAGGTTGGTACACATGAACGTACAAATGGACAATGCGGTCTAATTATGCAGTGCCTATAGTGTGCTGATGGCTCAATTTAAGGAGGGGTTCTATTCCCAGTGCATGCCACATCGTTTCTATAGGCTTGCTCATTACGCTTACAGTATACATGTCTGCATCTGAAATGTAATAAACTAAGTCGCATTTATTGTTTACTTAAACATAATTTTTCCTGTATACAGCAAAATTTGGGCTTAACTGTTAAGTAGTGCCCCACCACGGTGGTCTAGTGGCTAAGGTACTCGGCTGCCGACCCACAGGTCGCGGGATCAAATCCAGGCTGCGGCGGCTGCATTGCAGATGGAAGCGGAAATGTTATAGGCCCGTGTGCTCAAATTTGGGTACACGTTAAAGAACACCAAGTGGTCGAAACTTCTGGAGCCCTTCACTACGGAGTCTCTCATATTCATATGGTGGTTTCGGACGTTGAACCACACATATCAATCAATCAACTGTTCAGTAGTATAAGGGCACCGAATATTGAAATGACTATACTTTGAACTTCACACTTACGGGCAAGGCATTTACAGCAATGGCTGCACTTCCTTCCATCTGGGCAATGCTGACCATGCGCCTGCACAAACTTTTGTTGAGTCGATGTGTGCTTTTCAAGATGACAAGTCCACAGAGCCGTTTGCGACAGTTGAATCGTGATTCAAACAAACACACAAAAGTGCACTGTTTGTTTCGCTTCAACTTGGAAGTATAGCGCAGTTCTTTCAACACAACAAAAAATAAGGCAGTGAAGATTCACGTGGTACAAGTGGGTATAAGCCATATATTTTGAAGGGGAAAAGCAAACATATCCAGTGGACTAGCAAAGGTCAGGGAGTAAATTGTTTCACTCCATACAAACAACGGACGGTCTGGAAAGAAGGAAAGAAGCTAATGGATATAAGTGTCGCATGGGATGGCAACAGCTGGAAACAAAGTGAGCGGACATTGATTGCCTCCTCTGAACGATGCTTCAGTGCTACAATGTCTTAATTAAGTTTTGACCTCGACATACGGTGGATCTCCTGTGACATAAAGGCTGATCACTGTAGGCCAGCTGCACTTTGCCAAAGAAGTAGGTCACAGCATAGTCATAAACATACTCGTTATGAGCTGACAGTGTGTCACACTGTATCGAGGTTGGGGTTTGATCAAGGCAGTGTTTGGTGTTTTGCCGGTCAGATTTTGACAGATATGGCATAGAGAGAGGGGGGGGGGGAGCAGAGAAAGAGAATTTAGCCGGCGTGTGTGTGTGTCGCTGACTTGCTACTCTGCGTGGGGAAGGGTATCGGGGACTGAAAGCCAAGAAGGGAGAGAGAGAAAATATTAAGAATTAAAATGAAAAGAAAAAAAGTAAATATACAGACATCTTTTTGTCTCTTGGGCGGAGTCGTGTCTCACAGCATGACTTATTACGAGTTTTCAAGGCGCCCCTACAGTTTGTATAGCTGACTGATATTGTCTAAATACGTGAATAAAAGTTTCATCGCATGCCTCTGTTGCGTGAAGCTCGAGAAAGGGCCCAATACACAATATAGCTCCATCAAATTTGTCATAGTATTCAGTGAATGAATGATGACGAGTGGGGTGATGCTCTATGCAGGGAGATGCAACGTCGCACGGATGGACGGACGCATAGACGGACGCATAGACCGACGCATGAACAGACAGAGGCACGGAATCATCGACAAACGGATGGACGGAAGCACGGACGGACTGATGGATGGACGGACGCACGGAAGGACGCATGGACGACCAGACAGACAGACTGACAGACGCACGGACGGACTGATGGACGGAAGATTCGCCCCTCTCATCCCCATTCAGTCCGTGAATATGCTGTGACACCGTTTTTATTGGCATGCGGTGCAATGCAACTGGCTACTACGACGACTACGATGACACGGGAAATACGCCCACGGCGTAAGGAGCTTCACCCCCCCCCCCCCCCCAAAATCGCCTGAGGTGACCTTTAACACGCGGGGACATCGGTAATGGCGCTTTTAATGGACAACTCCACAACTGGCATATACGGCATCGAATATTCGAGGCACATGAAATCTAGAATATAGCCTCCGGCTTGTGTAGAATCGCACAAAAGTGTGCGCCTCAATACCTGACGAACTCTGAGAATACCAGATGTTCTTCGACTCCAGACGCCTTTTGATTAAATGACGTCACGCGCTTCGATCAACGCTGCAGCTTGTTGTCGAGCGTATAGCTTTCTTGACTATTTTTGCTGCTATTTTTCATGATATGTACATAATAGTAAAATCGCTACGTCCGCGACATTATTTCGTTGCGGCAACGTGTCGAACAAAACGTAAGATTTGACGTTCGGTCAATGCACGCAATTTCATTTTCACCACGCTAATTTTATTCTTGATGATAATTTTTGAGGTTTTTACAAACTAAACTTGCATTAAACTTATGAGAAACGCTGATGTGGAGTGCTCTGGAAATTTTGACCACCTGGGTACACCTCAACCTTCTTTAGCGTGCACCTTAACCTAGGCACACAGGCCTCGAGCCTTGGAAGTGTGTGTGTTTAATTACTTCGAGGATGAATCCAAAACGGCTGGTTCACTGTAGTATCAAAAAGTCAGGTTGAAAAACTGAAACATACTTACTGCTACGTTTCGACCGAAGGCCTACCTTTATAAAGCTTAGCAGTAGGGTACCTTCGCGGAGTTCCTAACTCGATAAAGGCCAGAATCCGGTCAGAAGATATAAATGAATGTCCTAATCATCATCATCATTATCATTACCATCATCATCATCATCATCATCATCATCATCATCATCATCATCATCATCAGCCTCACTACATCCAGTGCAGGACAAAGGCCTCCGCCATGTTCCGCCGGTCAACTCGGTATTGTGCTTGCTGCTGTCACTTTGCACCCGCAAACTTCCTAATCTAATCTGCCCACCTAACTTTCTGTCTGCAGCCCCTAAACTGCTTGCCTTCTCTGGGAATCCAGTCAGTTACCCTTAATGATCAGGGGCTATCCTGCCAACGCACTACGTGCCCAGCCCACGTCCAGTTCTTCTTCTTGATTTCAGCTATGATATCATTTAGAAATTGTGTGAGAAGAATCAGCTACTCTGTTTACATGGTGTCTATTGACGGGGAGGGTAGAAAAATTTGGATGAACCGTATCCATGAGAAAGAATACCACAAGAACTTGAGGAATTACGAGCTCATCATCTTGCTGTCTGTCGTATAGAAGCTATTTACAAAGGCAATTGCTAACAAAATTAGGACATAGAATTCACTCAACCAAAGAAACAAGCAGGGTTTCGAACAGGCTACTTAACAATCGACCACATTCCTACTATCGATCAGGTGATAGAGAAAGGTTTAGAAAACAGCCAACAACTGTACATAGTCTTCATAGATTACGAGAAGACACTTGATTCGGTAGATGTATCAGCAGTTATGCAGATACTGCGGAATCCGGGTGTCGACGAAGCATATATAAACATCCTGGAGGAAATCTACAGCGGATCAACTGCTACCATAGTGCTTCATAAAGAAAGCTACAAAATACCTATAAAAACGGGTGTGAGAGAATAGGATACGATCGCTCCAATTCCATTTACCACGTGCTTGCAGGAGGTTTTCAGAGGCTTAAAATGGGAATAGTTAGGCATAAGAGTTAGTTGACAGTACCTAGGTAACCTTCATTTCACCGAGGACATTTCATTGCTGGAAACTCAAGGGAAGAACTGCAATTCATGATTACTGAATTAGATAAGGAGAGCAGAAAGGTAGGTCTTAATATTATCCTGCAGAAGACGAAAGTGATGTACCACAACCTCGGAAGAGAACACCGCTTCGATAATTGTCACTTGAAGTTGTAAAAGAGTACGTATACTTAGGATAAGTAGTAACTGTGGAGCCAAACCCCGAGATTGAAGCAGCTAGAAGAATACGAATAAAGTGGAGCACATTCGGCAAGCATTCCGTAATCATAACAGGTAGATTGCCACTGTCCCTCAAGAGGAGGGTATATAGAATAGCTGCATCTTGCCGTTACTTCCCTACGTAGCAGAAACCGGGAGGCTTACACAGAGAGTTCAGCTTAATCTGAGGTCGACGCAGCGAGCGATGGAAAAGAAAATGATAGCTGTAACCTTAATAGACAAGACGGTAACTGAGTGCGCCAGGGAACAAGCCGGTGTGAAGGACATCTTAGTTGAAATTAAGAAGAAAATTTGACATGGGGCGGGCATGTAGCACATAGTTACTGGTCTTTTAGAGAGACTGACCGGATTTCAAAAAAGGAGGCAACTGAGTGAGGGGAAGACAGAAAGTTAGGTGGGCAGATGAGATTAGAACGTTTGCGGATATAAAGTGGCAGCAGCAAGCACAGTAGCGAGTTGACTGGCGGAACATGGGAGAGACCTTTGTCCTGGAAAGGGCGTAGTCAGGCTGATGATGATGATGATTATTCTTATCGCCGGTTTGTTCCCTGATTCACTCTAGTCTTTTCTTGTCTCTTGAGGTTACACCTGTCAATTTCCTCATAGCACAGCTTCAAGCAAGACACTACACCTTGCTCTTTGCATACCGTTTTCCTTTCGTCGCAATCGTACTATGACTTATCAATTTCAGTGTGGCGCAAGGGTTAAGGCGTGGCTCAACAACTCAGCGCTTTTGACGTCATTCTTACCTGAGAAACGTAGGTACCCTTACAGCCAATCACGGCTCAGCTCACACTCTGGAGCATTTCTTCGGTTCCCGTAGTGCAGTGTGGTACACCTGATCACAGGAACAGTGGGCAACGTTGACAACGACCGGCGTAGAACATCGCTGACTCCTTTCTTTCGAGTCGGTTCTGCGACGATCCAGCCGGCTCTGCTCATCACACAGCATGCATCAACACAGCTCAATAACAGCCTCGAGGCCACTCGGTGTCCCGCCCCTTTCCCCCCGCCTCACCTACCTCCTCCATGTGTAGTGCCTGCGAGACGCTCCTGGAGCTCCCGATATCCGCACCTGTTGCAGCAAACCCGCAGGACGTATAGACAGATAGAAAAAAAAGTGCGCATGACACAATTGTACGCCGTTCGTGCAGCGGCGCGTGTAAAGAGAAAACCGCCCGTCTGCGGTTTGAGCGAGCGAAACACACAGACGCGCAGGAAGTAGTCCACTTGCACCGGTACAATGTACGTTACCCTCGCCAGGTCTTGTGACATGCAGCGTATCCTATGTGCATGATACGTGATGCCTTTGCTGGTGTGTTCGAGCATGCTTATACGATCAGTTTGTTTGTGTATATATACCCTTCGCATGGGCGTGACGCTGGTGCTTTCTGGTCTATTTCAAACGCGTGTAAGCCTCTCCTCTTTAAAGACACTTCAGAAGCTGCAGTACTTTGAGGCTGATTGTAAATGCCTACAGAGGAAGCTATGTCACCTATCGTATGAAGCAGGCTCTTAGGCTAAAAAAAAGAAAAATGCAGTGGTGGAACGAACTGAAAAGAAACGAGAAGAATACAGGACATCTTTAAATAATACTTCAGTTGTGAAGCGCCTGCCCAATCTTATTCTCGTTTCACTTTTTTTTTACTCCCTCTTGAGCCATTTTTCCATCTCTTTGAACCCAGACCAACCTGTCCGCCTATCTGTTACTCTGCGGCGTTTCAGGCTTCTGTGACTTACTTGGTGCGAGGACTTGCCCAGGTGTAAGCTAGAAAAAGCAACAACTTGAAGAATGATGTCCCTATGACATTTTCATTTTAACTAAAGGGAGGCATTGCTACCGACGGCTGTGGCCAAAGGCGCTGTACAAGAAAACATATGCGGATGTGAAATACTTTCAAGTGCCTGTTGTTGAGAGCATTCAGATTGCTTCCGAGGAAATGCTATAGCGTTGCGTGACAATTCAGATGCATTTTCCTATCATTCATTTGAAAGAACGAGTGTAGACAAGGCCGTGGTAAAGATTTATGGGATAGCAAAAAAGTTGGTATTCATGCCGGCTGTCTGCCTGTGTAAGTAAGACATGTAGTGGACAACCGCTTCTGTAGACGAAGTCTATTACAATCAACCCTATCGGTATGACTATCTAAGACTAAGCATAAAGACCTATCGCTTAAGTGACAATGCTATTTGCAGCGCAGCCAATCTTTTCCTCATTTCTGATAGACAACAATCACCATGAGCAAGGGGCCCGGAAGCTGCAAGTCATGTATTGTCATCCTCCCTGCTGTTACCGCATGTACCTCACCAGTATTCACTGGTTCTTAGCAGCAACGCGACCGCACACAGAGAGTCCCTGGGCTGTCTATGACATGGGTTGATATCTGGGGTCAAAAGTTGAGCGGTACAGATGCTTTAAACGCGGTAACAATAATAAAAACACTAAAGGTGCAAGGGTAAGGATACAAGGGGGAAGGTGGTACAAGGGCGCAAGGGTAATGTGTACAAGGCTGAGTTTACAAGGGTAAACGCGATCTCTAGGACCGACGACAAAGCAATGCCAAGTTGTATCCTTCAACCATGCACGATTGGGAATTATCCGGAGTGCTAAACAATCGCAGGAAGTGTTCTTACGCTCTCGATGTATCCCCGGTATACGCTTCAGCATCCGCGCGGTTTGCCGCAACACGTTTGGAAGGTTACGCTGCAACCGTAATACTCCCCGGCACCTAACTTTCGAAACACTTCGCCCCAATGTCAATGACGCACCTGCGTCGCCACACTTGCTTCGCCGACGCGTTCGATAAGCCCGCACGCCAACAGTGTTGAACCGCGACTGAGGTGCGGCTGGTGTATGCACGCGCCGCATTAAGTGGGTCACACAGCACGCACACGACAGACCCACGGCCCATTCGAAGGGCCCTGACCCAAAGCTCCGGAACGTGCTTGTTTCGAGCATGCATGCATTATAAAGGCACTCGGACCAAATGCGGTGCGCCTGTACGGTGCGCAATCGTTACTCGGACACAACGAAGTAAGCAGGTCGTGATGTGGATCGTGTGTCGGCGGGGCTCATTCATATTTTACATTATCAGGTTCGTCAACCGAAAAGAAAAAAAGCTCAGAACAAAGCACTGCAAAAGGAAAGGAGAACCTCCCATTTTGCGTTAGAAAGAGCCATTACTCATTGCGCAAGACAGCAGTTACACCTCGCCAAACCATGCGTTGTTTTATTGTTTCCCAAACAAGCCAGAAATAACTGCTTTCAGCTTTACGTATAAATCAGTCAGCCGATAAATCAATCCCAATTTCCTTCATATGGCTGAAGCTGTATTGGATTGACTGACTGAATATATATTTGGTTTGCTGAGTAAAGGAAAATATAATAAAAGAACTTGCAATGTGGCTATTAAGAAGAGGAAAAGTTAGGATACGTCACCAGTTCATCGCGATGCACAAAATTAGAGGGAATAATGGACACTGTAAAAGACCAAGACGGAAAAAGTGCTGTCGTGTAAGCACTTGTTATATCTTAACTTATTAACTGGTTTGGCCTAGTTCGTAACAGTTCATGGTAAGGCTAGGACAAGGTGTGAAGAGACACAAGTGCATTCTCGGTGAAATTTTTCTGATGTTTATTATATCTGCAAGCCCCAATGCCAGGAAATTGTCACTGGAACCACCTAATAATAAACATATGTATACTAGGGGTGAGTTACAGCCCGAAAAGAGATTTTGCCAGGAAGTATTACAGAATAGCTTAAAGATGTGTAACAGAAAAATACAGTCATACTAATGGAAACAAAAATTTTATACAAATGCACAAAGTTATACATTAGTTAATTTCTCCAATTAAAAACGCATGCAACCTGAGAACGCAAACATCACGTAATAATTCTAGCAAAAATAAAGCCAAGAAAAAATTTTAAAACGTGCTACACACACCCGACAGCCTGATTCTTGTTTGTCTACTTGCGACTTCTGTCGGTATGTGGTAGCTAACATTTTATCTACAAAACAACCTTTGTGTTGTTTTTTAAATTTACAACTCCCCTCTCTAATGCCTATGGCCGTAAGAGCAATTCCGATAAATAAATAAAAATAAAGAAATGTTTCACCAGTAAACACATGGGTAATCAATATTTTTAGAAAGATTAGAAGGGAAAGGTGCCTTGATTAAGTAATATAAATTAAATCAAGGCCATGGTTAAAAATTGACATTTCCCATTTAAACTCCAAAATTTCTCCAAGCAGGTGAAAACGTCCTTGTCAATTTTGTTTTCTTCCTATGTGAGAAATCTACACACCTTCAAATACTTATGACTTGCAACAGAGTGTCCCAAGTTATTCCCTTCCTTTCATGAGTGACTTAGAACTAAAAAGAAATATTACAATACATTACTGATATATATATTTATATATATATATATATATATATATATATATATATATATATATATATATATATATCTAATATATATATATATATATATATATATATATATATATATATATATATATATATATAGGCAGGAATGGTGGTTGAGTGGCCGTAGCATTGCATATAGTCAAGTCGATCCTCCGTGAGCTGTCACAACGTGGTTTATTTCGACGTTTGGGCCTAGAGTCTGGCCTTTATCAGGGTTCTGAATCCTGATGAAGGCCAGACTCTAGGCCGATATATATATATATATATATATATATATATATATATATATATATATATATATATATATATATATATATATATATATATATATATATATATATATATATCACACTCGTGTCGTTCCGTCGTTCCTTAAACATGGGAAACAGTCAAAAGCAGGCTGGTTCGTATTCTCCGCTCTGCGGCTCTGTGAAGGCATTGATTATCACGTGGTTGGCAATAACCTCAATCCAAACATTGCACTTGCGACAGCAAAGGTGCATCACACCTAAATCAGTCATTGCTTGTACTTCATGAGTGAAAAAAAATCCATAATGGCCCTCAAAAAAGAAAAATACTGAAAATTGTGAGTCATATAAATTTTTGAAGGCGTGTATCCGTTGGAGGGGCTGAGCACATGAGGCGAATGAGGCGAAGGTTTTACCGAATGTAGAACAGTGGTACGAACTAGTTTATCATCTATACTGGTGGTTAGGGTGACGAAAGGTACAGCACTCGCGTACTTTTATTGTCCCAATCAGTGATTATGAGTTCTTTTCATCGGTAGGCCATTATAATTGGTCATTGTAATGGCTGCGATGGCCTTGTCGTGGAACAAGCTGATTTGAGCGGCCACAAACTTGGACACGTTCAACGAATATGTAATGCGTGGTTTTCAGTGACATCCTCAGTGTATAATGGAGCATACCCAAAGGCGTCTAGAAGGAAGTTGAAGAACTTGACGTTTGGATGTGAGCGGCTTGCGACTGACTTGAAAAGGATTTCATGCGTGATCACCCACTCAAGTTGTGGGAGGCCGCGACTAGCTCGCATACATTCAGCCAGACAAGGGTGGCGAATCGGGCCACGAAGGTCACCATCAACCCTTGGATGATTGTCATCTAACGCGTTTTCATCCGTAGCTTCTCTCTGACGAAATAAAGCTTTGCCATCTCTTAGAAAAGTTCGAACCTCCGCACGTCCGGCTTTTAGTGGTTGTATTTGCGTTACTGGAATGACATGTACATTTTTTTTTCACGTGCAGGAAAAATATACGCAGCCCTAGCCATATGCACTTTCCCTGTTAAGAAGTGGTCGATAGTGAAAAAGTTCTGGTTCAGGGACCTGTTAATCGAAAACTTCAGCTATCTCGCCCTCAATGCTGGCATCACTTGGTGTGACACAAGTTCTCTGCAGGGAAGCACTCTACCCCGTCTCCCAATCCTCATTTGTGTAATATGACACAGGAGCCGTACAATAACATCTTTGGACGACAATTTTTACTTGTGCCACTTTTCGCGACAATATATTACCTGGTACGTACGAGCCTATGCAGGCTGCACTGGTTTGCCCTCTGCGAACATTGTCAAGACGGGTGGTCGGAAACTTAGTACTTCGAAGAGTGCAACACGCCAGGTCATCATACCTTGAAACATTAAAAAAAGTGGAATTATCCTAAAGTGGCGTTCTCAAACACGTGATCTGCGAACATCTCGCTTGTGGCCCGCGGCCCACGGCCCACGGATGGCTGTCTTCATCCAAAGTCTTTTTAACGCGATAGTCTTTAAGCGCGAAAGTCCAGAGTCTTTTAAATGCAAACGCGATAGTCTTTAAGCGCGAAAGTCCAGAGTCTTTTAAATGCAAAAAATTATCATCTTATGCGTGGCCGAAAACTCGAGAACGATGCAAATAAAATCAGCGATAAAGAAAGCCTTGGTCAGAGTGGAGACCGAACCAGAGTAATCTGGTACCGAGTGGGGAGCCCACTTGGGTCGTCTCCGTGGCAAGCGGATGTTCCACACACGGCCACGCTTTGCTTGTGAATACAGTGAAAATAACTTCCTCTGCGTAGAAATGCAGTGAAAGTAGCTTTATTGCTTTGCAAACATACGCATCTGAATACATGATTCAGAATGCAACAAAAATATTGCAGTATAATGCGTGGTGCAACACCCATTGAAATCTGGCGTTAGAGCGTGTGATATTCATATTGAGTTCGGGGTTTAAAGCCGGTAACCCAATAAATAATGGACACACGCTACTGCGCCTGTTTCATTAGGGCCACGTAGTGGGTGCATAGCTAGTTCGAAAAGGTTTTATGCACTAAGCTTTCGAAATACGGACTAGGAACAGGACATTACTATCACGTTCAACTCAATGCGAAGCTTTGGTGTCGCCTAATTTTTTTAATGATCATATCAATGAGCTAAAGAGACATGACTGGTCAAAAGCTTTCTTTTTGTTAGCACCCCATATGACTACCATACGATGAAACGTAACTGCGAAACAAAATATATTTCAAGATGAGTGTTCAGATTTTAGTTAATTTGGCGATTTATATCTAAGTGTTGAAATCGTGGTGCTACATCTTCAGAAATTATTAATATATGAGATATGTGTATTGTTTGCTTCGAAATGGTCACGTTTTACGGCAATACGTGCATACTACCTGCCTCAGTTACCGTCTACTGTGTAGCTGCCCTTGCGGAGACCAGTTGCCTAACTACCGCCCATGGGCTAAGCTGAGTTTGAAATCCCTCTACTAAAGAATAAACATCTAAGAATACCACCAAGGATGGCACATCTCAATCACTCTCTCTCGCTGTGTTTCCAGAATAGGGCTGATGCGATCGCATTGACTTCGCTTGGTAATTACTTACTAGGCAGATCGTCCAGCAAGCAACAACGTACGACCAGTCATTTACTGCAGAAACACACTTCCCACTGTCCTTCACTATATAGCCATATCTTACCCGTAATCCAAGCACTACAATGTAAAGCGTGTGCTGGGCCATGCAACATGCTCGACAACACATGTGGGCCAGTTACGCTGCTAGCTACTGACGCAATATAACACAAGCCCTAAATTTACAATCACCACAGTTGAGCAGTGGAAGGTCATGCTGTCCAGCGCGTACTCTGAGGACCAGCTGTTGGCCGTTCTGCTGTCCAAGAACGGCATTTAGGGTTGGCATCTGGCCACCGCCTGAGGAAAGGGAATTACAGGGCTGCTTGTACGTCAGTCTCCAGACTACCTTCATCTAACCAAGGACAGTTTATTAAAGTTTGTCACTCTATATAGCAATAATAAAGCTCATCACCAGTCACCGCGTCACCACAAGTACTCTGGGGATCACCTTACTATCACTTCATATGCCACGCTTTAAGAGTGGTTCACAGCGGTCAACGACTTCGTCGGCATCCACGGAGATGGCTGCGCAGGATCTGCCGCACATTCGGCTCACCACCCAAGCCGCAACACCTAACACGCCAACGTAGACCAGCAGAGCCATCATGTGCCACGCAAATAGGCTGGCAACTAGCATCGCCTCCATGTGGCTGTTAACGTCCCAGGGCTTGTAACTGGGCAGCGGACTGAAGAGAATGAAGGCGAGCTGCCATAGCCACGTCCCATGCAGAAGGCAAAAATAAGCTCGACCCAGGGACGCCAGAATGCTTCGGGGACGACTCATCTCGGCTATGAGACAGGCAATCATTGCAACCACAATGTACACCAAGAGCCTGTGGGTCTGAGTGTTGAGTAGCGTCTTGCCATGCAGGTGCAAGTGGAGCATGAGGCCTTCGGAGGTGATGGCGAGCACCAGCACCGCGTAGTCGGTGTTTGGTGGGAACGGAAACCCGGCGTTGTAAATGACGTCCACCACGCCGTTGAGCAGGAAGAATGCGTACATGGAATGGTGCTGGACGCTCTCTTCGTCCAGGGAGTGGTCGGGCCTGAAGATACGGCCAAAATCTCCGACAATGCACGCTGAAGCACCGATGATTTTGACGATGCCTTCAATGCTGAGTTTTCTGTTCATACCAGGCACTGCGTACGAACAGCGGCATAGGTAGCGCTGCTTGTTCTTCCTGCAGCGAATGTAGCTGAGCCACACAGCGAAGGTCCACCACGTTCCGAAGAAGAAGAAGAAAGTTCCAGGCAGTGTGTGGCCCCCGAATTTGTTCATGGTATGTGACGGTCCAGCAGAGGTTGGCAACTTCTGCGGCGACGTGGGCTCCTCACTTGTACTGCAAATGAACGGGAGAACGAAACGCATGAGCATAGTGCATCAGTACTTTCTGGTCAGCGGTTCCGACAGAATGATAAACCATTTTAAGAAAACCAGTGAACAGTACAACGAGGCCTGACAAAGAAAGTGGAACAATGCATCACACAGTGAATATTTATAAAGGAGGTGGTGTCGAGGTGGAAGGTAGCATGACGTTACCTAGCGCTATCATTTCACAAGAAAGACGCAAACACGAGATACGGATATATGCGTGTACGTGTATATACGTATTTTTAATGCTTGTTTGCGATAATCATTCAAACTTTGTTCTGTAGTATGGTGATGTTTGTAGCAAAACATCTGCGTGCACCATGTGGGATCCGCATCAACCACAATATTGCAGCACTTCAGATGGTTCAGCGCGAAGCAGTCAGATTTACTTTTTCTAAATTGCATAAAGCCGTATCACCAACAGCAATTATGTGTATTCATGAAATACAGACATCAGAATTACCACGAAAAATACTCAGGCTTAAGTATCTTTTTCTCCTGAAAAATAACAAGTCCTTTCATCCCGGTCCATATACGCCCGTCAACAACAAGACAAACCAGATACCATTACTTTGAACCATTAACTCCTTATTAAACAAGAATAAAAACCTTCAAATTTTCTTTTTCGCTCACACTGTTAACGAATGGAAAGCACTGTCATCATCATTGCTAAATCAGTTGAGTTGATTGACACAATTACAGTTAGGTTGATTGACACAATTACAGTTAGGTTGATTGACACAACTTTGAATTGAGTTGTGAATGTTTGTTTTCATTTTTCTTACCTTATATACTGTATTTTGTTTTGTAATTTGTTTCACTCCTGCCAGGGCCCTGTGGGCCTGCAGTATGTTGTAAATAAAATGAGTAAATAAATAACTAGAGAAACCCCCCACATGAATATGGCAGCTTGTAAACAACACATGATTTACATTCAACATATCTCTCCTTTTTTTTCTCCGGAGAGAACGAGCATCTTTTTTTCCAGTAGGGCTGTTCTTTTTTATTTTTTCTCGGGTGTTTACACAGATGTCGCTTTTCACCATGATTAGGATTAGGATTTTATTTTAGCATGTTTGCTCTGCTGCACAGACGCCATGATGTGTCACGCGACTATAGCTCCTCTGCTTGATATATGTGTGTATTCCTTCTAATATATTTTCGTCGCGAGTTTAGCGACTTGTCGTCTCTTCTTCAGGCATTGTCTATATCTTTCACGCTGTTTTTACATCCTAAGCAAACATCAACATAACTTTGTTGCCTCCCCATTTCGCGTCTACGTGCAGCGCTAAAACCTAGATGTTCTACAGTATCGCTTAAATAAATGAGGGCGACATGTGAAGCATGCGTTTTCAGCCTAATAATGTTCATTCTGCACCACGAAAAGCCTCAATATTGATACCTGATCAGAAAACAGTATCCCGATCGTAGTAGATCAAACCACACATATACAGCTTCTACTATGTTAACAGCTCTCACGATCGTTAGGGTGTAAGCGCATCATAGCTTTGTAAAAGATTTAGTCGAAAATTGTGATACCTGTGCAAGTTAGTTGTGGTTTTTTTAAACTTCTTGAACACTGTACAACTAAGTATTTGTCGTAATTGCAGTGGTTTCATATGTTCAACACTCAGTCTGTTTTATTTTATTTTTTCACGTGCATTTTATGTGCAGGACAACACCCACTCGATATCCCTGCACGAAGTGCATACTGACAACACATCATCATCATAATCGTCAGCATCTAAATAATCAGCCCAATTGCATCCAGGTCATGGCAAGAGCCTCTCCCATAATTTGCAAATCAACCCACTCCTGTGTTCTCAGTAGCCACGCTGTACCCGCAGACATCAAAGTTTTCATTTTCTCTCTTAACGTTCAGCCTCACCTTCACGCGCTTGTATTCTGTTTGAATTCGGCCAGTTATTTCTAAAAGCTAGCAGTTATCTTGCCATTGTGCTACGTGTATTTTCAATGGTAATGTCTTCTTGATTTGAACTGAGAGATCCTTAACGTCTCTTTGCTCCCTGACCCAATTCACCTTTCCTCGTGCTTCGCGGATAGACCTATCATTCTTTCCATACCTCGCTGCGACGATATGTATGGAGAACAGCAAAGAAATCTCACGGAAGAGCAAATGTCATCACGTTAACTGCCAGGCGCATCGATTCAACCAAACGCCCATCCGGAAAGGTAACCGGACAACACTGATGTATGTGGTGCAGTGAATTAGGAAGAAAGTATGTGGAGATTGAAAACATTTTTTTCCTAAAACTGCAGCTGTGTAAGGGCTTTTGTTTTACCTAGACACAAATTGTTTTGTCAATGATTGACAGGAGGAGGACTGCAGGTCATGGACAGAAAAACTCGGTCGTGGAGTTGTCATAAATATTTTCGTCACTGGCGGACAAGGAGCAAAGAAGTATCTTCAAGAGAAAAACAAACTCCTTTTTGCTTAAACGAACTTGTGAATGCTTCTTATGTCACCGTCATGGTGACCTGCGTGTTTATGTGCCCACACCAGGCTGAAGGCGACTCCCAGCCACCATCAAAGCAGACTGTCCTTCACTACACTCGGCGACAACTTGTCTTGGCAGTGGAACAATGGCTTGAGAGGCGGGTCACCCGCACATTTTTTCGCCTCTACGCAAGCATAGTCTGACAGCTCGCAGCCGATTTAATTTCTATTTTCGGTTCTCCCTGTTCGCAGCATTCGTCGACAATTCATGTGTGCGGCGCTTCACCACAGCACTGACAGACGTTGCAGATAACTTGCTGGGTCTGTCTTTATGGTCAATTTTGGTCACATCTCGAGAAACTCTTTCTGGGAGAGCAAAGCCGGCAGTTAACGGCCGCACTTGGTGCCGCCGGCGTCGGGGAGGCTATATTTACTGCGACAACAGGCATTTCAAAACCCTAATGCTGTTGCAGAAATGAAAAAAGGCGAAAGAAAATCACGCTTTATTAACGAAGTGAATGACGATGAGTGGCTGAAGCAGTGGGATGGTTAGGTGTTACCGTAGATCACCCGTAACATTGACCACTCACTCGCGTAAATGAGTTATAATGTGGTGTAGAGTTTTCTACAATGTTCATTGGTCATAAATAGTGTGTTGTGTTGAGTTGTACTTTTCGTTTTGCTTTCATTATCACAGCTTTGCGGTATTGAATCTAGACTGAAGTTGGCGAAGACCATCGAGGTGTGTGCATGTTCCCCTGGTGGTTGTTAGTTGTTTTCAGTCATCTGAAATGCATTGTTGCGCATATCAATATGTCGTATTCTACACAAGCCAGTCGTTGTCCGTGATCATCATCGTCATAATCTTCATCGTCATCACGTCATCGTCATGGCGTGTTGTGGGTGCCTTGCATGTTCTCGGCTACGGCGATCGCCAATTCCGCCAACGGACAAGCCTCCACTTTAAGAAGCTTCACCCATAAATTTTATTAGGCGCACATCATCTGTTTCCACCAGTGGCACCCCGTGCTTGTTTCATTTTTATGATGAAGAAAGCCTCGTTTAGTTGAGCTGGGCAACTCTGAGAATTTCAAACTGGAAACTGGTGCTACATCCTGGCACGCACCCAGACAAATGCTTCCGTTCTGTAGCTCCCACAGTGCTGTCTGGAAAAGTTATGCCCGAGTGTAGCACGACAGTCGGCTATCACGACACAACACTTCTGTTGTGTCCCCTCACTGTCACTGTCCATTTAACGCTGTGTGGCCATCGCAGTAGATAAGCGACCATGGCGGTCACATTCGAAGATGGAGGTGAGATGGTTTAGATTCATCTACTGTTTGACGTCAGCCTCCGTTAAAGAACACCACGTGGTCGAAATTTCCAGGGCCTTTTACTGCAGTGGATCTCATAGTGAATGGGGGTCTTGGGACGTAAAACTTTATATAATGAATCGCAAACTAGCCCGAGCTGCCATTCTTTCTAACTGATCTCTTTTCATTCGACCAATTTTGTAACATGCGCTAACTCTCTGGTGTCATGGGAAGCACTTGCATCTTCTCTTCTCCATTATGTCACGCTAACTCGTCACATATACCTCTCAATCCTAATGAGGGAAAGAAGTCCTATTTTAAACTTGTTTTTCTTTGGTAGACGCATTATTGATAACTAATAAACAATAACGCCAATGAATAATATGAGATGTTATGGACGTATTTGTAATTTAAATGTGAAGAAAGAAAAGTGGAAGAAACATTACCTTGCCACCAGGAGAAACCGAACGTGCGACCATCGAATAACGCTCCCGATGCTCTACCATTGAGATACCCACTTCTCGCTACAGACCTACGTCGGATAAGCGTACTGTGTAAGTGCAAATTTAAATAAGGGCGATCTTGTGACTGACAAATATTACGCGCATTTCGCTGCTGTCCTGCCGACCGTGCCGAGGTTTCGAACGCATCAATCATACGGTAGATTTCTCCCCTCTTGTTGCCATCTCACCTGCCCTCCATGATTGTGCCACACTTCAGTGGCAGATAGTGTGTTCCCGCTGTCCTTGTCCAGCCCCACCCCTACCCCCACTCCTCACTGCACTATTCCTCGACTCTCGTTATCTGAATGGAATTCGCCATCATATTTCTGCTTCGATGTAATTATTGTGTTACTGAAATATACAGTCTTTTATGGAGCTGTCGTGCAATACCGCGTCTTTTCTTACATTGCCTTCAAAAAAAAATGTGCAGTAATCTGCTTCGTGGACGCACTTCCCCCAGTGCTGCCTGCAAATCGAAAAAAATTTCTGACCTAAAACACAACAACAAAGGGGCCTTGTCAAAAAGTTCGTGCACCGGAACGGCATTCAAGGAAATAACAATAATAGGTCACTAGTTTAAGCGCGTCTCCCCCACACTACTCGAGAAACAACAGATAACGGCACTTATAAGAGAGAAAAATTAATGAACTTAGACTAATAAATATTACTATGAAAGCTAGAGGGTAATTGATTTCGCCGCAGTAGGGTATTTAGTGAACGAGAAAGTCAGTGTAAGAAAATTGATTTTGATATTTTCTGCTGAAATCTCCGACCTCATGATTCAAAGTAAGTTTGTGTGTGTGTGTGTGTGTGTGTGTGTGTGTGTGTGTGTGTGTGTGTGTGTGTGTGTTTGTGTGTGTGTGTGTCCTTTTTTTATCTGGCTGCGTTGGTACGATGAAATTTCCCTAAATTTCATTAGTTAAGTCCCTAGCTTTCTCTCAGTACACATTGAACCCTACTTAATTTTTACCGATTAGGAGCTACGTAGGCCTTGGTAGACGCCATCAAAATCTTCGGCGTCATGGCGACGGCAACGGGGAGTTTAAGGTGGCGTCATCACAGGCATTTGCTTTTTCTGAGTTTTCTCGCTTATACCGTGCGTCTTTTCACAGCAAACGGAGTCTTTTTCAGCATCGTAAAACAGCTCTTTATTATTACAAAAAAAAACTTATTTTTTTATATTTTAGTCCTTTCAAAGCAGTTTTCTGAGTGAATTAGAGTAAAGAACGCCGACGCATTTTCTGCACTCAAGCAAAAAAAAAAAAAACTCCAGGCAAGGAAATAAAAAAAACCTATAGGAACGGCTCATTTCGCTGCGCATCTTTTATTTTCCGTGAAAACATCATCACAGTTGAGTGCCTGCAACCCACGACGATGTTCATGGTGATTATGGGGCTCAACTGCTCTCCTGAAGGCTACAGGATCAAACCTCGGCTGTAGCGGCGGCTGTATTTCCATAAGGGTTACAATGCTCGAGGGCTGTGTACCTAGATTTAGGTGCACAATAACGAGGCCCACGTAGCCGGAATTTTTGGAGCCTCCCACTAATGTGTAACGATCATAGGGCGGATATATATATATATATATATATATATATATATATATATATATATATATATATATATATATATATATATATATATATATATATATATATATATATATATATGCACGCACACATACGAACACATGCACGAACCTACATAATGGTTGGTTGACTTCCACCATCCGAAATAAATTTTTCACTACGATGCACATAAAAAGCAGCGCCAATAACGAGAGACAAGAGAAAGAAGGAGACAGACAGCGGCAGTGCCACTGTCTGTCTCCTTTTTTCTCTTGCCCCTCGTTATTGGCGCTGTTTTTTATGTGAATCATGTCGTACCAACTCGCTCAAGCAACCACGTTAGCTTCTCACTACAACCCTCTTACTCACCTTTAGAGAACACGTCGGCTCTGTGCGATGTGGTTGACGCAGAAAGCGAGCGTAAAAACCGCCTTTGATGCGTCTAAAGCCACCTGCCCAGTTGAAACCGCTATTCTCCAGAATAATCAGGGATACCACCACTTAAACAAACCAGCAGCCGTTCAGTAGCATCGTGCATACGTTGGTAGGCTACTGTACCTAATGATACCTCCGCAAAATAGTCCAAACCAACACATTTTCTACTGAGATGCCCTCTAGCGAGTTGAAAGCTTGCCATCTCGCTTGTGCCTTGACCTATGCATCAGTCGACGCCCTAGCGCAAACGCGACATTTCGAGTCGCACCTTTATCAGACGAGAACTTCGAGTAGCCCACTATTGTTACTGAAATCACAAAGCCAATTACTTTAGCATACGGCCACATTAACACCATCACCATGACGTCAACTTGTTAATTGCTATCAATGTTTTGACGCGAAGTGTTGTGTAAGTGCACATTTTATGACGGCGCCTGTTTGCCCATGCTTTTGAGTCGGTGATTTTTTTCTTAATTGTTCGCCTCTGCTCTTCAGATGTGAGCTGCCATGTCTTCAAATGAACAGAATACAGTTTGCTAGCATTTTAAAGGTGTTTACATCTGGAGAAATGATGTTGAAAATGTCGTAAATGTCGTAAATGAATGGCTAGATGCTGTTGCTGCAGACTGCCGTATTTGCCCGCCTATTACGAACACTGGTTTAACCCAGCTAGCACTGATTCGTATCGGCCGCTGATAGTTTACGTTTGCTATGAAATTACGTAAAAGGAACTACGGATGATAACAACATAGGTCAGCTTATAACTCGGATTTGGGTCAAGCATTTATTCACAGTAAGTGTGAAGCCTAGGGAGTGATAGCCTAATTAATGAGCTTGAGTATGAGGGTGGTCAGTTGCCGAAGATTGTGGTGAGTTGGATGCCGATTGAATTGAGCTTCGACCCAGAATATATTTCTTGAGTAAATCTTAGTGAGCTCCACTTTTCTTTCTTTTTGTTTCCGAATGACCAGTGCTTTCAGACAATGCTAACGCATTATAATTGACAACAAAGGGTGCGGACGTGTGGACCATGCCACCTTCACCAAATAAAGTCGTGAGCTGCATTGAAATGTACGTGAGACCAATACGCCGAAGCCACGGAAGCTCGCCAATTGGACATTTGCCATGGAGTGAAAGGTTATATTTCAGCTCCGCTACCGTGCATGAACGACGCTTTGCGAAATTCTGTGCGTGCTATACGGGAAACTGCACTGACTAGAATTGGCGTATGTGCTGCATTCCGATGTGAACGGCGCTCCGAGGTCGCATCTACCGAACCTGGCTGGAAGATTTGCCGCAGTAGTAGGCCGCTAGCGAGTATCGTTATCACTGAGCTGCATGGGGCCGAATGTTTACGTGGTGACGGTGTGCAAACCTATTTCACCGTCGCCATTATTTCGGCTGCAAGAAACATTGAGATAATTCTTCAACAGAACACAAGTATTTGTTATCCCATTAAGTGGCGCTTGTATCGCAGCCATGTTCTGACTCTAGCCGTGCGCCATTCATTGCACTCAGATGTCGCGGGTTCGAGCAGCGCGATGGAATTATGAAATATCGGAAAGAATACACAGGCATGCTTTACGCAACACCGAAACTGCCAAGTTTCGTTGAACTACACCATTCGGAATGGATGGTCGTAAGGAGAAGTTAGCAGATGTGCGTGGATTGTAGCCAAACTGCACGTTTCACCGCTATAATTATTTCGTCTCGCTGGTCGAGCTCGAGCGTTTTGATGGCGTGCGGCGCTCCACATTAGATAGTTATAGTTTACCGTTAGCATGATAGCGGGGGTTAAAGGAATAGCGTTACTGTGCAGCAAACGTCCGTTGCGTACAGTGTCTTATAGTTTCGCGAGATAGCGTGCACGAAGTTTATGTGCTCCAGCTGGACTGGTGGCGCCAGCTATCGCAGCGTTAGCACGTAAAGAACAGTGAAAAAGAAAAGAAAACGAAAATGTCTGCCTGTGTCACCGCGAAAGGCAACGTTACAAGTTCATTTTAGTTCAAATAAAAGTGGATGAATATGAACCACACACAAAAAGCGAAAACATTCATGTTGCCGATTTGTTTACATCGATCATCTTGTTAAGCCTGAAGGCATTCGAAATGGGAAGCTATATCAAAAATTACGCTAGCTTATTCGCAATTTTCGCTCATCGAAGCTAACTGAAGGCAAGCGAAGCCGTTTTAAACAGTTCGCTGCGAACGAGGTGAATATTTCAACTATCCGGCAAAATCACTTTGAAGCAGGCGCCCGAAATCGCCGCCATGTTTATATACACTACATACATCACACTAACGAGGTAACGTTAAATCTGAAAAATACCGTGCGCACGGTGAGCGGTACGGGTCAGATAAGTTACTGCGCATGCGCACTTCGATTCCCCCATCTTGGTAAGCCCGCTAAGCCTGCTAAACTCTGTCTTACACCCACAGTAATTGCGCGTCATGCAATGCACAAAAAATAAGCTTTTATTTTTACTTCTATGAAGGATATGATAAATTGATAAATTCAATACAGTCAAAGTGCTTTATGAGCGTGAAAGGCCATTAACGTACCAGAGAACGGGAAGTACAATTTGCTCCTTGTTAGTCAGCAGCTGTTCGTTGACCGTCGCTGTCACTTTCGGTGCGTTCTGGCCCTTCTATGTCCAGCGAAAAATTTTTGTCGTGAAGACGGTTTCTTTGAACATCACGGATGAAAGCAGTCTGAGGAATCCCCTCCACCGAACGACTTGACAACATCAACAACAGTGCGTCCCCACGTTAATCTTGGCCCAGGGAACATTTTGCATCCCGCTAACAAGCAAACTGCATGCATGTGCTGCCATCTGTCAACGAACGTGCAAAAACAAGCGATGCAGCACTGCCCGATTCAAGCAAATCGCACGCCCGCGTGACTTTCCGCGTACAATGTTATAGAATTCACGCACTACAAAAACACTAACGAATGCAATATGCATGCTAAAGAGGGTGAGCTCCGACTAATTATGTCACACACTCTTGGCTACAGAAAACCTTGCCAAGCTAATTTGTGTACTTTGAGGGCCATCGTCGAAAGCGTGAGTTGCCATGTACTTTCACTAGAACTTCGGGTTTCACAAGAAGTTATGAGGTTTATTGTGTCACGGAGAATTTGGTTTGTTCACTGATGCAAGAATTATGCATATTGGTAGTGTTCTTTCTTGCTAACGTGTTAACACTGAGGCTAGCACAGACTGACCACCGTTGAGAGGACGCTCCCGAATTCCGCATGGCGGCATGACAGTCTCTGGATATGGTGAATACTTTGCTGTGGAAGTGCTGAGGAGAATTCAGCTATTGGATGATAGAACGATGGAATACCTTGGCTATGGGTTCAGGCGGGGTGGAGGAGGGGTGAAAAAATGAGGCAGTGGCCAGTACTTGTTTGTTTTAAATTCGAACAATCTCTTTGAGCACTGCAGGTACTTTGAGAGTCTGTCTGTCTGTCTGTCTGTCTGTCTGTCTGTCTGTCTGTCTGTCTGTCTGTCTGTCTGTCTGTCTGTCTGTCTGTCTGTCTGTCTGTCTGTCTGTTTATGTGGCTGTCTGTGTGTTCATCTGCGTCTCTATCTATCTATCTATCTATCTATCTATCTATCTATCTATCTATCTATCTATCTATCTATCTATCTATCTATCAGCGCACGTCTGGAGTCTTCTTGGAATTACCCCCTTACCTTGGGGTAAACCACATTTTGTATGGGAGGGTAAGATGGTTTTAGGAATGCGACTATCTGGTCATGACATGAATAATGTGTTGGTCCTGTCGCGTACGTCATCAAACCCATTTCGCCGGACAAGCACGGCACATACACGTATACCACGGGCGTATATGTGTACAAATAATTAATAATTTATGTATATACCCAATAACGGCGAGAACAGACACTTTAGGTTTTAATAAACGCGAGCACCAAGAGCGTCAAGAAAGAAAATGGGGGATCCATAAGCTTCGCCTTTTAGGAGTTGAACGTAAATCCGGAAAACCACCCAGGAGAACACGAAGCAGACCATAACGGCCACTTTGATTTTTAAATACGGTCTGCAGATTCCTTTACATAGGAAATAAATAATACTTTCGTATACATTTAAAAAAATGAGCATGGGGTCCAACCTTAAGTGTAATTGTGTCTTCTTTGAGCCGGTTGAGCGGCTTTTGCGACTTCCATAATTTCACACAGCTAAGCGTTATTGACCATGAGTACATGCTGAAAAAATCAGCTGTTAAACAAAAGTGAATGCGTCATACTCTGTCAAATAATGCAAATATGTGATGTTTTAAAACTGAATCATAAGAGGGGATTTCCCTCTTTGATTTGTCCTCCCCAGCCTTATTACAAGAATGTCCGGACCACTTCACCCACTCACGATATACGCCAAGGTGCTGAAGTAAAATCAGAGACGAAACCTGCATTTACTATGCTATTTTAGTCATTCTTTTCAGAAGCGTGGTACCCGCTGAACACCTGCAAGGAATGCCATGCCAATCGTTCATGCAGCGGCTGACGACGCTGAGGAATTATGGCTGAAGTAGGTATGCGTCCCAAAGAGGACACTTGCAATGGTTGTCCTCCCCAGTCTGATTACAAGGATCTACGAACCCCCTGACCCACTCACGATTTACGTCAAGTTACTGAAGTAAAAACAGAGACGAATTAAGACAGCGGAAAATGTCCTGCCCCCTCCTCTCCGAAGGAAATCGTGAGGAAATGCAAAGGCATTTCTCGCGCCCAAAAAGAGTACCGTTGCCATCAGACATTCGCCTTCACCGACTCTGCCATCGAATCAAGAGGCACCCAGCCATCGAACGGTTGAGAGTGAGGAGTGAGCGGACGGGAGAGTGGGGTGCCAGAATTCTCGGCTCGGCGTTGGCGTTTCACAACGACACCTCAAATGTTCTTCAAATGCGCTCATCCAGCGAATGGTCGAAAGTGGTGGTGGGTGGTAGTGGTTAGAAAAAGGTTTCTAAAAGAGGTGTAATGCAAGCGGCCGGGAGAGTGGGTTGCAGAGAGGGGAGAGAGCGAACGGTGAAAGAAGGAGCGGCGAAGCACTGTACCTACCTTCTCCTACACTCTATTGTACCATAAGCTTCGGTTGCTATGGGCGAGTATAAGCGCGCGCCCGCAGCTGTTGATATGGGAGGGAGTGTGAGAGCAGAGAGATAACATCCGCCGGCGCGCGCACACCGCCGTGTACAACGCTGGATGGCTGACCAAGCTTGACTAAGAAATGCATTCGCATTTGAAACTGCTCTTGTATAAGCACTTGTTCTGTTCTAACTTAGAGCACTGGATTATGAAAGTCGGTAATACTACATCATAAGGCTTGTAGAGCTATAAAGAGACACAAGTGATTCCTCAAGCATTATAAGTGGTGTTTATTAGATATTAATACACATTATTATCAAACTGTCAGGAGGACGACATATTAATAAATGAAAGTGTAGTATGTGTGAGCTACAGCCACCCCCCTCTAAAACATTTGTAAGGAAGTATTACAAAATAGCTTGAAGAAGCGCAAAAACAGAAAAAATACAAGCTAGCAAGTGGACCCAACAACGTTATATGAATACACGAAAGTATACATCAGTTACTGTAACTTAAAAACATGTGACCTTACGCCATAAACGTTGCGCAATAAAGTAAAAAAACAGAAGGAACGAAAATAAAAAAGCTACTATACCTAACGTTTCGCCAATAAAAAAATGTGAATTGATTACCTCTAAAAAATAAAAGCGCAGGTCAACTTGATTTTACAATATAATATTGCATACTATGTTTCATGAAGCAACATTTTCTATTTCAACGCCAAAATCCCACCATGCAGGTGAGAACTTCATTGCCATTTGCACTTTCTTCCTGTAATGAATCAACGCAAAAATGCAAACACTTAGGAATTGCAGAAGGGTGACTTAAGTGACTCCTTTCATTTTATACACAGCTTAGAGAGAGAGAGAGAGAATAAACTTTATTGGGTTCCAGCATGCGGGATTCCCTCCGGCCGCGCAGGGCGTGGGGGTTCACCCTATCTCACGTTACACTAGAAGTCCTAATGTCACGCGGGCCTAGACCTCAAGGCCTTCGTGCCCCGGCGCCGCTCGGGTTACTGAGGGTGTCCCCCTTTCGCCTTTGCAGCGCCAGTGCGACCTCGAGCTGCCGGACGGCCCTTCGCTGGTCTTCTGGGTCCGTAGACCCCACACGCTTAGAGTAGTGTGCTATACCACGCACTACACTACACTGTTATTTATTCTGCAGTAGTCATGCTCGTGTCCCTACCTAAACATGGGAGTTCACCCTCTCCATGAAAAGAAGGTTGGTTCAGGCTCTCTATCTCGTGAAGACGCTAATATCACGTGGTCGACAAGTCCTGGAATTCAAACGACGCACTCGCAACTGCAAAGTGGCGTCAGACCTAAATCAACTAGTATCCCTATAGCGCTTAAACAGTGATATAATTTCACTATGCTTTAACGTCTCAAGGAAGAAATGGACAAAAACGTCTCAGTTTCGTATCAAGGCCGAAACAATTAATGCGATAGCAACACATCGGGATGTTATACGAAGTAAGCCTAGGAGATTTAGGAACCGTACGAAATGTGAATAAGGTTTTTTTGTACTCTAATTGACAGTAATGCATAAGCCGCTGTGTATCTAAGCAGGCGTTGGTGCAAATAGTTGACTGCTTGACGTTCGACTGGAGGTGAAGTCCAAGTTCGGAATCGGGAAACGGGACAAGCCATTCGTTCTCATGTTGAAGTACATCAACGGTCAAGTCTCTAGTGACTATCACCGGCACTTCCTGTAAGCACTCCACACGAACGTTGTGGAGCAAGAAGTTCATGAAATAAGTCCGCAAGGTTCCTGGGGAGATGTACACTGTCGCGACGACGAAGTTGTGCATGTTTTAACGGCACAAGTGTCACCACGACTCATCTGGGGCAGTGAGTGGAGCTTGTCCGCGTAAAGTGATAGTGGCGGTAGGTATTTCGATGGGAACCGAATTCACAGGCAGGACGGGACCAGCAACTTCCCAAGTGATCCTGGACTTGATGCCTGCAGTTTTACTGTTGCTTCAGAGTGAAAGTGGAGCCAGAAACATGTTGGAATGCCCCTTTCATCAACTGTATGTGCTTCAGTGAACCAATTTGTCCATTGATGAAGCCATCGGTCCCATCAATGTTTTGAGAAAGAATGTATCGCTTGTCCAAGCAAAGCACATGCCTTGTGCAAGAAGGCTTCTTTTAGGTCTATCGACAGTTAGCCAGTGGCAAATGGTGTATGTACATAGCTCACCGTTAGTGTGATGGACAATATTAGCAGCGTGGGCTAATGCAGCGCGCCGAAGAGTGATGGGGAGCTGGTTCGAACCTGTGGTTGATGCCTTGATTTTGTTTCGATTTATTTTTTCTTTGTGTCTTCTTTAATATATACAAACTTGTACATATCCTGGACATGATGGCGATGGCGATGGCAAAAATCAGCTGAAAGTGTCCACACTATTGCTATCGCAATAAAATTGTGAGCCATTCTAGTTTTTGAAAGCGGAATCACCTGAGAAGCTGCTGGGCACACGAGACAATGACTGCACCGAATGTAGAACAAAAGTATGAACTCGATCGTTTATCATGTTGACCGGTGATTATAGTGGCAAAAGGTACGGTACACCTACACTTCTAGTGTCTCGATCAGCGATTCTTAATAGTCCTCACCGCTGGGCCATTATAATTTCGTCATGGGGTTGGTGATGGCCATGACATTGTCATGGTAAAGACCGATACGATCGCGTACCACATTGGACACGTTTTCAGAAAGGATAAAATGCGTGATGCCTCTCTTGAGCAGTGAGAGGTTGTGTAGGCCAGCTCAGTCCCAGTCATCCAGTGAAGGGTCATGGAATGGGCCCCGCAGGTCGCCGTTACGAAGGGGTCAACAGTACAAAATGTTTTGGTCTAAAGACCTGTCATTGGAAAAGTGGAGCTATTCCGTCTTCATTACTTGCTTTACTCAATGTAGCATAAGTCCTCTGCTGAGAAGGACTCTTATTTGTATTCGTATTACGCAAATGAGAAGCGCTCTGCCTCTCAGTTGCGTGATGTTGTATAAGACAGAGGAGCCGTATCTTACACTCTAAGAGATTATAGAGTACATTTTGCCCCAGAATGATGATCATCATATGTCTCACGTTTCTTTCATTTTATCATCGCAGCACACCCTGCACTTTCAGGTTGCAAACGACATCAGCGTGACATTGCATTTTTGATTGGAAATGGGCCAGCACCGAGTATTCAGGAAAGGAAATGCAAGCAAGCCTTGCGACGCTTATTGTTGTGGGATGAAAAGAGACCATTTTCACTCTATCAATTTTAGAATGTAGAATGAAAACTTTCTTCGACAACTTTTGCCTTTGCGACATATACAGCAAGTCATTGCCCGGTACGTACGATCGAAAGCAGGCCACAGTTGTTCAGCCTTTGCAAACATTGCAAATATGGGTGGTCGGAAACGTTGTACTTTGATGACGGTGACAAGTCTGGGCCTAATTTCCCGAAATATTCCAAAAGTTGAGTTATCTTAACGTGTGATATTCCCTGAATACCACGCCAAGATAGCATATCTCAATTATTATCTCATGCTGTTCGCAAACGAAGTTGAGGCGATGACATTGAACTCACCTTGTAATCACATACCAGGCCAATTCTTCAGTAATCAACAATCCACGACCTGACATTTTCTGCGGAAACGCACATTCCACTGTCCTTCGCTGTATAGCTGGATATTACTTTTGTATAAACAACATCACGCAAGATGTGTGCTGCCCCACGCACTGACCTCGACAACATCATACGGGCATGTTCTGCTGCTAGCTACTGGCACAATAACATAGGAACCTTAGATTTAATATCACTACAATGAAGCAGTGAGCGGTTTTGCTAGATACTGACTCAATAACATGCAAACTTGAGATTTACAACCACTACAGTGTGGCAGTGGGAGGTAATGCTGCCCAGCACATGGTCTCCGCACCAGCTGTTGGCCATCCTGCTGTTCAAGTACGCCACGTGGAGTCAAGGCCTGGCCGCCGCCCGAGGAAGGGGGATGAAGAGGTGCTCATTGGCTGGTCCCCAGCCTATCTTGAGCCCATAAGCGACACTTCAGTAAATTTTGTCTCTCCCCGTAGCAACGATAAAGCTTATCGTCAGTCACCGCGTCCCCAACAAGCCCTTTGAAGATCACCTTTCCGTCACTTCATATGCCGAGCTTTAAGAGTCCTTCACGAAAGTCACCGGCTTCCTCTGCATCCATGGAGACGACTGTGCAAAATCCGCCACACATTCGGTTCACCAACCACGCCACAAAGCCTAACGCGCCAACGTAGACCAGCAGAGTCATCATGTGCCACGCCAATAGGCTGACAGCTAGCATCGCTTCCGTGTCGCTATTAACGTCCCAGGGCGTGTAACCGGACAGCGGATTGAAGAGGATAAAGGCGAGCTGCCATAGCCACGTCCCATGCAGAAGGCAAAAATAAGCTCGACCCAGGGCTGCCAGAACGCTTCGGGGTTGACACATCTCGGCTATGAGACAGACCAGCATTGCAGCCACGATGTACACCAAGATCTTGTGGGTATGAGCGTTCAGTAGCGTCTTACCATGCAGGTGAAAGTGGAGCATGAGGCCTTCGGAGGCGATGGTGAGCAGCAGCACCGCGTAGTCGGTGTTTGGTGGAAATGGAAACCCAGCGGTGTACATGACGTCAACCATGCCGTTCAGTAGGAAGAACGCGTACATAGAATCGTGCTGGACGGTCACTTCGTCCAGGGAGTGGTCGTGCTTGTAGACAAGGTTAAAATTGCCGACTATGCACGCCGAAGCACCGATTATCTTTACGATGCCTTCGACACTGAATTTCCTGTTCACACCAGGCACTGCGTAAGAACACTGGCATAGGTAGCGCTGCTTGTTCTTCCTGCTGCGAATGTAGCTGAGCCACACAGTGAAGGTCCACCATGTTCCGAAAACGAAAAAGAAAGTTCCGGGAAGTGTGTGACCCACGAATTGGTTCATGGTATGTTACGGACTAGCAGAAGTCGGCAACTTTGGCGGCAACGTAGACTCCTCACTCGCCCTGCAAAAGAACGGGAGAACGACAAGCGTGAGCATAGTTCATCAGCGCTTTCTATTTAGTGATTCCGAGTGAACGTAAAAACATTCTAATAAATGCAGTGGACAACTCAGATAGGGTAGACATTGAAAGCAGAACAAAGCATCCATCAAACAGTAAGTATTTGTGGTCTCTGAAAGAATAATCTACGTATGAGGCAACGTGACGTTATCTAGCACTGTCAATTCACAAAAATGTCCACGCATACTTGTCGCGCATAAATGCGTGCACGTACGTAACCATGTCTGTTTGCGACGAGCAATCGAGTTTAGTTGCGTATAACGGTCATCTTTAACTGTGAAACACCTGCTTGAGCACAAAGTCAAGATATATGCTTTCATACGCATCGTTGGTAGTGCAACTTGGGAAAGAACATAAAATGTTATTTCAGGTAGGTCGCACAGGCAAAGAAATGCGTGTACAGTTTTATTTGTGCGTAGCAACGTAACATTTTGCTCTCCGTTATGCGTTTGCGTGTAGCGCTAAGAACTACAAGCTCTACAGTATCGTTTAAATAAATAAGGGCAATGTTTACATCGTGTTTTTTCTTCCTAATGATATTTATCTGCTTGAAAAGCTTCAAGATTGATATCTTATCGCAAAACAGCATCTCAGTCGTGGTAGAGCGAACGACACCTTGACGACTTCTAGTAAGATCACAGCTCTCATGATCGTTAAGGCATAACAGCATCATATATTTGTAAACAATTTCGCCAAAAAATATGTGATACCGGTGTGCGAGCTGGTAATGACTTCTGAAAAATTTTAACGTGGCACAAATGCACCAAAGTCATTGTCGTATTTTCAGTGTGTTCCAGATGCTGAACATTCATGGTTAATCATCCCAAAGTAGGACAGCATGCACTCGATGCCCTGAGATATGCGTATGATGCAGCATGATGTGTATACTGACAATAGAGCACCATCATTTTCAGCATCATATTCATCAGCCTGACTACGTCCACTGTAGGGCAGGGACCTCTCCCATGATTTGTCTATCAACCCAGTTCTTAGATTTAAGGGCACGTTGTCCCCGCCGACTTATTTTCTATTTGCCCGCTTAGCTTCTTGCGTCATCTTCATTGAGAATCTGACCTTTGCTCCTAATGACCAGCGGTTGCCTTGCATTTGCGCTACTTGTATTTTCAATGCGCATTTCATCTGAATTTCGACAAAGATATATTTAAAGCCGCTCGTTTCCCTGACCCAAGCTGCCCTCTCTTGTCCCTCCCGGTTATGCATATATCATATTCCTTTCCATGCCTCGCTTCGACAATATGTTGGGAGAACAGCAAGAACATCCCACAGAAGAACTAATGTCACCACGTTGATTGCCTGGCACATCGATTCAAAGAAACGCCTGTCTAAAAATGCAACCAGACAGCACTGATTTATGTGGTGCCGTGAGCTATTAGGAACCAAATTCACGAACGTTGATAACCTTTTCCGTAAAACAACAGTGGTCTAACTGATTTTGTTCTGGCCTATACACAAACTTCTTTCGACGGCTGACACGCTGAGCAGCACAAGCCTACTAAACGGAAAAATCGGTTGCAGATTTGTCATAATCATTTTCGTGATGGGAGGGCACTGGAACAAGGAAGCATCGATAACAAAAGAAGACGCCTTTCTGCCGAACTGAACTTGTGAATACTTCATATGTCACCGTGATGATGACCTGCGCGTCTCTGTGTCCATTGCAGAGCGAAGGCCCATCCCATTCAGCTGCTAAGTGGAGTGTCCGCTCCTATACTCGGCAACAACTTATTTTTATCTTGCCGGTGGAACAACGGCTGCGGAGGCGGGGCATATACGCGCATATGTGTAGCTACGTAAGAAATCCTACAGTGTGCAGCTGACTTCACTTTCAGTCTCAGTCTTGTTTACTCATAAAATTCGTTTATAATTGAGGCTGACGGCACTTTCACCCAGCATAGACGTTGCATACACGACCCTCTTCGCAGCGCTGACATTCCAGGTGACGTTGAAATATTTGGAAAGTATGTGTACCTCACAATCGAACAAACGAATGATATTGATATGTGGGATATAAAGTTCCAAAACCACCATATGAATATGAGAGACGCCATAGTAGAGAGCTCAGTAAATTTTGACCACCTGGGGTTCTTTAACGTGCTCTCGATTTGGGAGCCCACAGGCCTACATCATTTTCAGCTCCATCGAAATTGCAGCCGCCGCAGCCTGTATTAAATCCCGCAACCTGTGGGCCAGCAACTGAGCACCTTAGTCGCTAGACCACCGTGGCGGGCAATGAAATTTTATGGTCTTGGCGCTCATGTGGTGGTATCCATCACATGCCATTTTTAAAAACTGGTAAGGTATAACATGAATAGATGGCGAAAATAAGAGGCAGACTCCGACGTGGAAACCATGACACACATGTCATGTAAGTCATCACTACACGCCACGCTCAGGGTGCATTCGTGGCCTTTTTGCTAGCTTCACATATGCTAAATTTGGTGTTACGGGAATGGATGACATAGGTATATAACTGGTGCAAACATAAGAATCATCACATGGGTGTCACGTAGGAACAGCAACACATATTACGGTGATGATGCACTCGCAGCCATTTCGCTAGCTTCACATATACCAAATTTAGTATTACGTGACGTGAATTGACGACGAAGGCAAATGACATTACCAAATGTGATAATCATGACATGCGTGTCATGCAAAACGTGACTACAAGCTACGCTCATAGTGCACTCGCAGCCGTTTCGCTAGCTCCACATATACCAAATTTGGTATCTCATGGCGTAAATAGACTACGATAGACACGTTCCAACATGATAATCAAGAAATGCCTGGCATGTTAAACGTGACTACGTCCTACGCTCATAGCAAGCTCGAGGCTGTTTCGCTAGCTCCAAATATGTAAAATTTGGTATTGCGTGACGTGAATTGACGACGAAGGCAAGTGACACATCCTAACATGATTATCATGTTATGCGTGTCATGCAAAACATGCATGACTACACGTTACACTCATAGCGCGCTCGCAGCCGTTTCGCCAGCTCCACATATACCAAATCTGGTATCACGTTGCTTGAATAGACGACGACGATAAATGACACGTTCAAACATGATAATCATGACATGCGTGTCATGTAAGAGCATGACAACATACCATGCTCATGACGCACTCGCGGTTATTTCACTAGCTTCACTTATAAGAAATTCGGCATTACGTCACGTGAATGGTTTACGAAGGTATTTGACTGATGAAAACATGATAATCATCGCATGGGTGTCATGTAGAAACATGAACACACACCACGCTCATCATGCGCTCGCCACCGTTTTGCTAGCTCCACATGTGCCAAATTCGGTATTCCGTCACGTGGATGGACGACGAAGATTAATGACACGTCCTAACATGAAATCGTGATTTGCGTGTCATGTAAAATATGACTACAGGCTACGCTCATAGCACTCTCGCGGCCGTTTCGCTAGCTCCACGTATGCAAAATTTGATATCATGTCACGTGAGAGAGAGAGAGAGAGACGAAACTTTTATTGGGTCAAGGAAAACACGATTTAACGCGCACCTGGCTAATCCCACAACGGCACCCACAGGTATAGCCTGTCGGTGCAATCACGGGCACACTGGACGGCCAGGATTTGGTCTTCATAGACGACAAAGGTAAATGACGCGTTGAAACAGTATTAACGTGATATGTGTTTTGTGTAAAAGCATGACTATAGGCTGCGCTCATAGCATGCTCGCAGCCGCTTTGCTAGCTCCAAATGTACTACACTCTAAGCCAAAAATGGCCAAAATGGGAGCAACGGCTGTTCTTACTCCTTCAGACCGACTGTTACTCTCCGAAAAGACCAAGCGGAACAAGATGGCCGACTTGTTCGAGAATGGGGGAGCAAGTGTATTTATCTTAAGTTTGTAAGGGAGCAACGGAAGGAGGAACCGCTGTAAATGCTCTCGTCACGCAACGGTTACTCCCCGGCAGGACACCGCACACAAATATGCATGCCGCCCACATTGATATTCATGGGCCAGATTATTGTTTGTTCTGTGTGCCAAACTTCACCAAACCAAAACAGTGATTTATTTTAGCATCCGTAGATAATAAAATAGCAGCGCTGGCTGAACACAGAAGGCCTGAGAATACAGTACGGCAAACACCTAACACACGCAGCAGCAGAATGGAGAGTTGGCACGTCAAAGCGAACCGAACGCCGAAACACGTGCAAAACAACGATAAAAAAAGCCTAGACACGCCGTTCGTCCGCGAAGTAAGGGCGTCAAAGTCGATCAAGCACCGAAACACGTGCATAAGGAGCCCCGCCCCCCCTCCCCCTGCCCAAATATATCGGAGAAGAAAAAAAAAAGCGGACCCAGACGCGCTTCTCATCAGCCATACACTTAGTAGCACGCTTCACCGTGTAGTTTGAGGGCAGAATGACAAATCTGCGCCATCTGCGCCCGCACGACAAGTATGGCGCTAGCGTAGCAAACGATGTAAGTTACAAAGTAATTTTTATGCAGTGTTTATGTTGACTAGCACTAAATAAAAATTACACTCAACTTTTTATATTTATTTATGAGTTTTAGTGTACCTCAGTTTTTTTTTTATAATTGTATTAGGAGAACACACTGAAATTATTGCGCTGACGCCTGTGCTGCCACTGCTCGACGTTTTTTTTTTTTTCGGCGCAACTAGGTTCGCGTTCGCACTACTTACTCATTTTCATATGGTCTGTGGTTGGCGAGCACATGGACGTGCGAGCTTGAGCTATGTTTTGATCGTGTGTGTGTGTCGCAGATTTGCGTTTCTACTTATTCGTGATGAAGGTTAGTGTATATTTATCTTTATGGAGCGCGAAGTAGTTGTGGATTTTGCTGCTGGGTGGAACAAACACATCGTAAACACGTCTTCAGCTATCTGCAAGCCTGTTCGCTCGTCGGACAAAGGACTGTGCATGCATCAGCGTGCAGGTGAGTGGCATTTCCAGCAACATTTAATGCTCTTACAATACATTGTTGAGTGGTTGCGCTATTGAAAGAGAAATGATTTGCTCTTATTCTTCGTATCCATTACTAGCCGTATCGGACTAAATTACCTCCATTACCGCCTGCATACCCTCTTGCTTCCCCTGTCACCACTGCAGTGCCAGTGTACTTTGCAGTTAAAAGTTCATTTCCGCAACACTACCTCGCTTGAAAAAACATTGGGGTGGGGTTGTAGCTGCATTCATACTGGCACTTTTCTACCATTGGCTTTATGTAATGTTAACGGCTGAGTGTTGGGGCCTTGGGCCGCATTTTTTAGAGATGTAAAGTGTATGTAAATCAGTAAGTGAACAAATCATTGTCGCATCACTTCACTGGCATAGCCAGGCGGTTGCGCACAGAATTTTTTTAGGCCGGGCGTAGGGAGCCCAAATTGACGACCATATTCGCTTGCCCGGCCTATTCAGATAAGCGGACCCCCCCCCCCCCCTCCCCGCACGCCTGAAAAAAAAAAAAATCTGCCCACATCACTGCGTCACTTGCTTCACCTCTGCGCTGAACGTACTATTTTATAAGCGCACCATCAAGCGAGCAGTTTACATATTGACAGAACAATTGGAGGAGGAATGACCCAAATCTTTCAGATTTCTTTAGTGATGCAAAACCTTAGCAAAACTGAATATTGTAAAAGACAATCATAAATGCTGTATTTTCTCGTTAGCGCTGTCATTATTCTGCATCATGAAATCTTTATGCGCTGTGAAAACTTGGCATGCCGTTGAAGTCACATATCGACATTAATACCAATCGACGAAAATTTCGACAACCTCAATAACGCCGTTTGGGATTTGCCGCATACACATAATTAGGCTGATTCCCACTTGGCTGTTCTTAACCTGACTTCACTGCTACCAAATGAAACAATATTTGATGCATGTCTTTTACTTTTTTTTCAGGGATATGACACAAATTTGGTTATACTGCAGATAAAGATGCTCCCAACGATGCTAAAGTACAGAAAGCAAGTGAATTTTGGTAAGTGCAGACTTTTTGTACTACGTATAAGAAAGCATCGCTTTTTAGGGGCAAACTGTGCATGTGTTGGCCAGAGAATAGTTCATTATGCCACATGGTTACACTGGCACTGACAATTCGACATGGCTCCGCTGGCCCGTGTGTGTGCTCACACTGTTACTGTTAAGATAAAATGTTTATGTTTTCATTGCAGGGATTGCTGTTTGTACTAAAAAGCCAACTGCCAAGATTTGTTTACGCTGGTACTCCTAAAAGTATGCTTTCCCTATTTACATGAATTTTGGCTTGCACAAAGCATAACACTTGGGCCTAGATTCACAAAGCTGTCCATGCGCAGGCCTTCATAACAGCGTTTCTTGACTTGCCTTTACCCTGTTTTCTGCAGATGTTTCGTGGGTTTAAAAGTGCCACAGCATGTTGACCTCCCCCACTCTGAAATATTCGCGTTCAAAGTTCCGCAAGAGTGGGCTTAACTTTCTTGTGCACCTCTTTGCTAGTCCAAGATACTGAAGTGTTATGCTCTTACTAGAGGTGGCAGTGTTTCCAATGTTTGTATTTCCATCACATTGACCAAATATGCGATCTTGGCTTGACTGGTAGCACATCCTCAACGAATGTCTTTGTGGCACATGTAGAAGGCAGTACAAAATAAATAGGCAGACATTCACACCGGGAGCTAACTTCTAATAATGCTTTTTTTTGGAAACCATGGTGTGCTTATTCCAATTTGTCTAACAAGCAGTAACCTGTTTGGCTGTGAACCAACAAGACGTTGAGCTAATAAAAGCTTCACATCTTGTTGCTCTCAAATATATATGTATTGGCAAGCTATCTGTGACACTGTCAAACAAAGAATCAGAATATCTGTGCATGCCTTAAGATATATTGCTTCGTTTACATATCTCGTGGCTGTGACTCGTCAACCGAGTGAACAAATGCACCCTAGTTTTCTAAATTTAAAGCATTTTTTGAAGGTAGCACGGTCTACATTTATTTGTCTATAGTTTTGTCCAGCCGTTTGCGTCAGGTACAAAGAAATATACTGAAGATTATCATGTAGCCTCTGCAAATGGTTGCTTTCAAGCAGGCTTTGCATGCTTGGCTTGTGCCTACAGGCATTGCACAATTCAAGACGCAGCAGCGTATGATAGAACAGTAGAATCGAGAGCAACTATGTGCACGAGCTAAATAAGTATTTTAACATGAGCGGACAGTACGTGTTATTTGCCACACACTTGACCTCATTTAGAATGCCCATTGGTGAATGGGCTCATAGAAATGTCACTCAGCTGTGTATAGGAAACAAGTTAACTGAACCTAAGGGTATCTTTAACTGCTATAAATATGCCTTGTTGAGGTGCTGCACATTTTCTTCCAGAATATTGCTGTCTGAGACATCATGTGAAGAGCGTCTACCACATCAGCATTTATATGGCTTGCCAAGTAACGTTTGGCCGAACCTTCCTTTTTTTCACATTTCGTTTTGCAGTAGACATCCTAGAATGTAAGCGCTGCTGCACTGTGTGTGACTCATTGTTATGAATTGATTCTGGCATGTTTAACCTCACACTTCTATTTTTTTTCTCGCAGCAATGAGATGCTTCACATATGCCTGCGGTGACGTTCTGCTGCGCTAGCCTGATGGAAACACCAGCTGCGAAACTTGAGTTCTTCAGAATTGGAGAAGTTGCCCTTCTCTCACCAATGATGACACAGACTGACCTATGCTAGAAATTCAAGATTGTTTTTCCACGGATGAAGCAGAAAACCTTTGATGTATTATGGTGTTTGTTTAGTGCTGGCTGTGGTGTGGCGAAGTCTACTTTTGCGTGTGGTCACACGTCGCCTCATAAAAAGAACAATAAAGCATTTATTTTCCTTTCAATATTGTCCACTTTTTGTGTTAGAAGCACCCAAGCAGTGCTCTTCCAAGGAGCTCTCGCCATGTGTTAAGCGTGTGACAAGCATACTCGAGATAAATACTCATTTCCCCAAGGAGTAACTGGAAGCATGTGCAGTTGGTTTTCAGAGAGTAACTGCGAACACGTGGGAGGAACGGTAAAGAGTAACTGTTGCTCTTAGAAGAGCAACTGGTGGGAGTAATGGTTGGTCGGCAGGGAGCAACTGGTGGGAGTAACTGTTGGTCTGCAGGGAGGAACTGGAGGGAGTAACTGTTCATCCCCCGAAGGAGAAACTGAAAGGAGAGCAACGGTTCCTCCCTCTGCAGTTACTCCTTTTAGGAGAGTAATGGGAGTGGCAATGCAATTGCTCCCTGAAAGGAGCAACCCCTATACCCCTGTTGCTCCGTTTTGGCTTAGAGTGTAAGTAAGGTATCACGAGGCGTGAAAGGACGACAAAGGTAAATGAAACGTTCAAACATAACAATCATGACATAAAAGTGATATGCGGCATATATTTACCTGTGCCTCAAAACGTTGTACAGATTTTGCAGTGTCATACCAACCTTCTTCAGTCGTGCTTCACATATCATCGATTACCAATGTACGTGTGATCTGCCAATTTTTGTAAACCGTGCATTTCTGAACGGTTGCGGTTCGTAAAACGACTTTTATTTCTAAAATAAGGCATCGCCCGGTTCATGGACGATCCTCAAGGGTGGTTGGAGCTAGGACTCTAAGGAACAACGAACCGACCAACCAACCAACCAACCACTTCACTCATAGCTTTCGGTGATTGAATGTCGAAAGGAAGGCAGCATAAGAAAATATGATCTTCCGAATTTCCATGCATGTCAAAATGTTCTCCTCTGGAGTACCGACCGCTGTTGTGTAAACGCTGGCCTGCCGTCGACTTGAATATCAAACGCGTACGTCTTAGAACTCCGAGACTACTCATGGCGGTAATTGCTGAGCATACGTTAGGCACACACGCGGAAACTGACCTCGCCTGTCGCAAAAGCCATCACCTACCCATCATTGGTGTTCACCGAGTTCCCCATTAAAGGGTGGGCAGTCGAATAAGCAAACCAGCACGCTTTCTAACGATTAATAAAGCAAAAAAAATGGACGTGCTTCTAACAATGGTATGTGTTTTGTCATTTGTCTTGCTGAAGTATAGATCGTGTGCAAGCAGTTTGGAATTCAACATCCGGGGCCCGAAGTCCGGCATTATCGTCAAAGCCCTTTAAACAATAACAATGTAGGTTCAACTCGGCAAACATATGGAGCCATCGCTCTAGTGCTTACGATTCCAATTCAAAAATGTCAATCTACAATTTTGAAGCGCGTCAAAAACATCGCTTTTCCTTCTCATCGCCCATTCATCACAAGACTCCCGCACACACGGCTTTTGTCGGTAACGATGCGGCTCACGCCAGTGCCCGAGGATTGACGGTCCAGCCTCAGGCGTTGGAATATCAAAGCTTCATTTCGGCAGCGGCACCATTCTCTGCGTGGTATCACCTTCCAATACTCCACAACATGCGCAACGACTACCACCTCGGTCGTTAAATTTTACCGCCGCCCATCACCGCGAAGGCGCGAGGTACTTCGAGACAGCTGCAGACTCGCACCTTTCCATCTTCTTACCTTCTTCACTTCATGTAGCCCTCTCTTTACCCATCCTCCTTCTGTAAATATTGCTCCGCAAGAAAGGCAAATCCTAATCGTATCATGTGGGGGTGCCCTAAGCACCCCCTTTGCGTCCCTCCAAAAAGTACTAAGTGATGAGGAGCAGATGGAGGCATCCTTGAGCAGCTTGAAACCCGACGTCTAGAAGGCCATCCTGGGTTAGGCAGAGAAGGTTGCGAAGAACTATCGATTGTAGCAACCTCCCCTCATCTCTATTTCATTGCCCCTCTAATTTCAAAAGGAAAAATAAACTTTTTACTTACCTGCCATTGGGGCAGACTTGGCCCCCTCCCCCGTCAGACTATTAGGGGGCGAGTTGGCAGCCAGCCACTCCCTTGCCTTTCCTCCATGAACACTCCTATGCACTTAACAAACCTTATGTGTTCTCATGTCATATGGGCCTCAGTCAAGGAGGCTGCCCCGCCGTGGTGGTCTAATGGCTAAGGTACTCGGCTGCTGACCTGCAAGTCACGGGATCGAATCCCGGCTGCGGCGGCTGCATTTTAAATGGACGCATAAATGCTGTAGACCCGTGTGCTTAGATTTGGGTGCACTTTTAAAGAACCGCAAGTGGTCAAAATTTCCCGAGCCCTTCACTGGGCATCTCTCATGATCATATGGTGGATTTGGGACGTGAAACCCCACGTATCAATCACTCACCTAAGGAGGCAATATTAGCATTCTTTTAAAGCCTCATTAGACACCCCCAAACATGTTCACAGCGGGTTCGTGCTCAGGCTGATGTCACTTAGACTAAATTTTATTTCTGAAGAATCAAGCTAGCTGAGTAGCCTTTGTGTCCTGTGTGTATGCTACGCGAACACACAGCTCCTGTATTCGATATTGCTGGAGGTGATTTTATCCGCGCATAATGACACTGGCTGAAGCAAGAAACGCCGAAGACAATCAGACTCGTGTCTGTTCGCCCCTAACGCGTCTTCCGAGCACGTCAAGTTCCGTATTACCAGCAACAAGGCAGCTAATGTTAAAGGCAAGATGCCAGTGTGTTGGGTGCCTACATTGAGCCATATGCCGGTTACGAAGCCCCACGGGCTTGAAATTTCTAGAGTCCTTCGCTGCAGCACTTCTAATCACATCATGGTTTTGGGGCTTAGAACTCAAAGAACAGTTACTATTAGCTTACTGATTACCATGTGATAAAACCTTGAAGGCTATTTACTTTAGCAAACAGAGCACTGTCGTCCGAAACTAACATTTATACAGCACTTAACCAAGAGGCCTTGTTCCACCATGCACAAACAACGCGCGTGCATACCGTGCTACATGATACGCATCTAGACAGCCATCGCAACATTGTGCGGTACTATTTTACATTATATTATGAAAGTTAGCCTTGATAGCCCAGTGGTTAGGGCATTCGCCTTCGGATCAGGGTTACCCGGTTCAAATCCGGCCTCGCCACGAAATATATTCGGCAAGAATTTCTCGCTAAACCCTTCTTTCTATTTCTTTCTGTCTCTGTCTCTGCCTTTCTGCATTATTCCTCTTGCCCATCACAATCATTTCACGCCGATCAAATCGGCACGCACGTTCCGGAACTGCAATTGGTGGGGGCGAAGAAGAAATAAATGATGAAGAGAGCACATGCCGATTTAAGGTGACCATAAGCTTCTGTAGACGATAAACAGCAAACCTTGACCATACCAGCACTGCAAAAATATTACACCCTTAAGGGTTTATTTTTGTCCCATGGGCAACATGCTTTCAGTCTGTTTGAAAACTCTAAAACGTAGGGTCTAAGGAGGGTTTACACTCTACTTTTATGAGTGTTTATGAACAACTCTAAACTATGAGTGTTAGATCAAGCTACATTCGTTCGAGCGTGGTGCAACACATAAAAACATCCTTGAAACGATGGCACTTACATCTTTAAGCGTACTTGATCAAATGAAGCGCAAATAGCGGGACAGCAAATGGAGAGACACACAGGAGGAAACGATTCGTCCTGTGTGTCTTCTTTTGTTGTCACTTTCATGGCACTCCATTCCATCAAATATGCATCACCAACTGGTTCAAGCCTCAACTGTTCTATAAAACGGTGAAGACACACAGGACTAATAATATCCTCCTGTGTGCCTCTCCATTTGTTGTCCCGTTATTTGCGCTTCATTTCATGAAGTATGCACATACATGTAACTGCCATCGTTTCAAGGGTAAAATCACTCTAAAATAGAGTGCTTTTGAAAAACTAAAAGGGTTTTGGTCACGGGACAAAATACACCCTTAAGGGTGTAAAACTTTTTGCAGTGAACTCTGCTGTAGTACGTCCATTAGTTGACAAATCTTGCGTGCGGCGTTGTGAACGCGAGAGGTACTAAATTTACGCCACATGACATCATCAATTACGCCATCAGTGCCATATTTATGATGTCATGTTATGATCTATCAACTTGCCCAAGTTTCCACGCTTCACATCCTACGACGTCATCGAATGGAACTGTCCGTTGTTAGAACTGTAGCGTAAAAGGAATAAGTGACAACATTTAGAAAAACCCTTGCATATTCCTTCACTAAACTTCATTATCTATCTATCTATCTATCTATCTATCTATCTATCTATCTATCTATCTATCTATCTATCTATTATCTATCTATCTATCTATCTATCTGACTGCGATAAACAGCACGCAAAAAACATTTCAACAAAAACCATAGAGGCATTCGCATGCCGCTAAAGCGCACTTACCAGTGGAGTAGAAATGGAAGGGTGGGTTGTCTGACATTTCTTTCCTTTGATTATTTTCGAGACCGAACACGTACATATACCCGCACACATACAAACACCCGAATAAGTCTATGTAATGTTCGATGGAGCCCCACCCTTTGTCAAAAACATTTTTCACTACGAATCTGCTACTCACCTTCAAAGAACGCGGTGGAAATTTCGGCGATGTGGTTGACGTAGAAAACGAGCGTAAAAATTGCCGTTGATACGCTAAAGCCACCTTCTCAGAAATATCCACTTCGTCATGGAGGAATCGGGGAATATACCCGCTTAACCAAACCAGCAGCTGTCTTGTAGAACTGTGCATTTGTTTTCCTGGATGCTGCACTTAATGATGCTTTCACGAAGTCTTCTAAACCAACACGTTCCCCATTGTAATGCCCTTTAGCGAACAAGTTCTATTGACGAAAGCTTGAGATGTCTGCACCTTGACCTATACATCAGTCGGCGCTCTACCGCGATACCGACATTTTCAACCCCGCCATCATCAGAGGAGGACTTCAGGTAGCGTATTATTGTTTAACACCGCTGTAACAGCCACTTGAATACCATCACCACCACGTCAACTTAATAATCGTTATAAACAGTTTCATCACAAAGGTTGCATAACTGCACATTTTATAGCAGTGCCTGTTAGCGCATGCCTTTGCATTGACGATTTTGTTCAATTGTTCATCTGTGCTTTTAAGATGGGAGCTGTCATGTCTTCAAATAAATATAATTTAGTTTCGTCGTGTTTAAGCGTTTTCTTCTGGAGGAGGAGAAGGAAAAAATTTATTTTGAAAAATCCGGTGGCCTCGTTGGTGCGGAGCTCCCGCGTAAGGTGTCAGCAAGAAGCTCTTGTGCCGTGGTGACGTCCTCGGCCTGTTGAATTGCCAAGAGCTGTTCCTCTAGGTCTGAGCTGAGCAGCAAGGTCTCCCACTGCTGATCATTATCAATTGTTTGACCCTGTCGGAGTGCCTTTGGACAGGCCCGAAAAATGTGAGGTAGGTCCACCCTTTCTTTGCATAATTTGCACCTGTTGGTGTATTGACCTGGGTAATAGCGCATGTTGGCCACCAGGTTCGGGTACGTATCTGTTTGAAGGAGGCGCCAGACCACCGCTTGCTGCTTGCCAAGTTTGAATTGCGTGGTAGGATATCGGGCCCTTTCCAATCGGTAATAGGCAGTTATTCCCTTGTAGGCGACCATACGATGTCCTCTCCAGCCCAGTGGGGGCACCTCAGTGGCTAGGCGTGTGAGTCCTCGAGTCATGGCATGAGCCGCCTCATTGCCATTAAGAGAGGAGTGTGCAGGCGCCTCAACGATATGGACGTTTCTGTTGCCTTGAAAGGTGACCGATATTCTTTGTGCTTCTGGCGAGATTCGCCCTCTGGAAAATCTTCTGACTGCGGCCTTGGAGTCGCTGTATACACTACTCGCCTCCGTGGAAGCTACGGCCAATGTGATAGCCGATTCTTCCACAGCTTCCATGATGCATGTTCGAATAAAGCCGCTAACCTTTAGGGCACCATCGTTGCCTACGACCGCAATGACCATGCCACACAAATGTGCATACTCCGCTGCGTCCACGTAGACAGCGCCCCGCGTGGTGGTATAGTGGCTAAGGTACTCGGCTGCTGACCCGCAGGTCGCGGAATCGAATCCAGGCTGCGGCAGCTGCATTTCCGATGGAGGCGGAAATGTTGCAGGCCCGTGTACTCAGATTTGGGTGCACGGTAAAGAACCCTCGGCGGTCGAAATTTCCAGAGCCCTCAATTACGGCGTCTCTCATAATCAAGTAGTGGTTTTGGGACGTTAAACCCCACATATCAATTGATCAATTACCCCAAGCTCTTGGAGATTGTATATGATGGCTTTATGGATAAAATTATCAAAAGCTTTTTTGAGGTCCAATCCTATAATATTGCCTTATTACGGCTGTCCTTGTCACCACGTCTATTATTTTATGTTGGATTTTCAGCCCGATATCTTGAGTGGAGAGATGTGGCTTGAAACCAATCATCGAGCGAGGAAATAGATCGTGATCATTCATGTATTTATTGAGCCGCGTGAGTATCACACGTTCTATTAACTTGCCCATGCACACACGATGTTCTAGAGATTGGTCTTCGATTCTGGAACTGTAGTCTTTTTTCCTTGTTTAGATATCATTATTTCCGCTGTTTTTCGTAGCTGTGGATTGGCACCTTTTTTCTCAGAAGTAATTCATATAATGAACGAGAGCTATGAGTTAGTCGTCATCGCCGTCACGCAGTACCTTATTGCTAACACCATCGGGGCCCAGCGCATATTCGGTAGAGGGCGTCATGAGTACAGCTCGTATGTCTGCTTCTATGATCAGTTGGTCTAGGTCCAGGTTTCCTTTGCCACTATACGAATGGAATTGCTTTTTGGACGCATTGCCTATGCATTCTCTTTGTATTTATTGTAGTAGATCTTCTTCTGTACATGAGTAGGTGTGAACTATTTTGTTCAAGTTATATGTCTCTGTGTAGTTCTACTATTCTCTCGGCCTAAACTATATCTGAAGAGGCTCCATGTTTTAGCCAATTCTATTTGTCTCAGCATGCTATCACATGTTGCCTCCCAATTCCGTTCGGTTAGATTAAGTGCATAGGCCTCTATGGCATTTTCGAGCAGAGCGATTTTTCAGCGCAAGGTTCGATTAAGCTTTTGTTGCTGCCAACAATTTTTCATGCTTTGTCTATAGCCTCCGACGTGTGCAGTAACTTGCTGTCTGTGTTCTGTAGCCCTGCTTTCTGCGGTATCGTTTTGGCAGCTTTTTTGACGCTTTGGTGTAGGTCACGCATCCATGCTTCCTTGTCTTCAATGTCGCTTTGGTTGCCACTGCCAGTCTCGTCTGCACGTATCTTACGAAAGATATCTCAATCAATCGACGTTAATTTCCTGTTTTTCTTGCGCGGGGCGCCGGCATTAACAGCTGTCTATTATATAATGACCACTCCCAAAGTTCTCCTGCGTTTCCCTTCACTTTGCGTCGGCTACGCTTTTTGTGAACGCTAAGTCCGGGATTTTGTAGGCGCAGACGCTGTTACCTATTCTGGTATGTGTTCGGGGATCGGTTAGAAGGGTGAACCTTGCTCGCTGGGCGTCTAATTATAAGTTGCGTCCTTTGACAATTGCTCTGTGGTATGCCCAAGTGGCATGGGGGGCATTGAAGTCTCCTACTATTACTAAGGCTTGTTTCTTTGCAATGTCAAAAACCTTTTTGAACAGTGGGCGAAAGTTCAGCTTGTTTCGAAGACTGCTGCAAACATTTATCCCAGGAATACCTCCCTCACCTTCCAGTTCAAAGATGATCTCAATCAAGATGCTGTCTACGCCTGTCACACCAGGGTCGTGAGTTTTTACAGCAATATTCTTTTAACTGGCGTTGAAATAAGGGTTTTTTCATCTGAAGCTCTGTATGTTTTGCCCCCTTGCGAGTTTTGCCGGTGATCTCGTCTCTTGCAGAGCTAAGAAATCTGGGGCCTCTTTATATAGTGCTAATGTACTGCTGGATGTTCGCTTGTTTTTGGCGGTTTCCACGGCAGTTCCCCTGCCAGATTTTGAATGCGTTATTGTGTGAAGCCTTTTGACTGAGCGGAGCTTTCCCGGTGGCTCTGTTTGCCTCCCCTAAAGCAGGTCGGTTGTATGGCTTACACGTTGATTTCACCGGGCCTGCCCCTGCGGGCCTCTCGTATCTTGGTACACAATCCAATATTGTTAAACGGGTTTCTATACCGTCGATTATTTCTGGCAGTTCCGATAGTTGTACATGTAGTCCCGTGAATTGCTGCTCAAGCTTTGTCGTGAGATGTGAGAACATGCTAGCTGCTTTGTTCCCGGCTTTTTCGCAAGTAACTTTATTTAGTTTTGCTACTACCTTCCTCTTGTGTGATTGTGGATTGTCTTTTTGCGAGTTTACTTTTTCCTTATTGCTATTTGCCTGTGCCCGAAGGCTGACCATGGCGGAATTGATCTCTCGCATTTTGCTTTCTCGAGTTTTTGCGTTTTCTTCTCGGAGATTAGTGACTTCCTCTTTTTGTTTTGCGTTTTTCTGGTTAAGTTGTTCAATTATTTCCGTATTTCAGCTATTTCTTGCTCTAGAGCAGACGCACTTTCACCGCATGAGGCAGTGCCAGAGGCCTTGCTAGCCCAGCTCACCTTGTTGTTGCTGGTGTCCCTGTGACTGTTCCCATAGCAGCCTCCGTGTGGTGACCGTCTGGTCGTCGAAGTGAATCTGGGTTGCGACTTAGACCTCGACCGGGACGTCGGCCAGGACCTCAACCGGGACCTCAATCGAAACCAGGACTCTGACCTGGTGCCACCGGTACTTGCTTCATTAGAGGTCGCAGGGGTGTCTGGAGGTTCCGCAGGGCGGCTTGGGAGACGTTCCATGTTGGTTTCTTGCAGTTGATAGTCATCGTTCCGTTGTAGCTGCTGCTCGTGCTCCCACTGCCTCCTCTTCTTAAGAAGGTATGGGGTCCTGAATAACTCTCGGCCCTTCTTGTCCCCTGTGATATGCACTTTTTCATATATGGAGCATACTGGTTTGCCCTGATGATCCTCGAGGGGAGGGGGGGGGGGCCCGAAAATCTACACTCTCGACAATTTTTGCTGTTAGGTGTTAGAAAGACGTCAGCTCGGTGGCCAAAACGTCCACAAATAGTGCAGGTCTCATGTTACTTTCGATACAACTCGCATCTGTACTCCACTCCACGGTAGTACACATAATGTGACACGTGTGCGCCTTCGAATACTATCACCACAAAGTCAATGCGACCCATCCCATCCTTATAGCATGGATGATGGATGGATTTCTTTGGTTCACGAGGCTTCTTTCAACGTCGTCCGGCATGTCATACTCTGGGATACCTCTGATGACCCCCTTGGAAGTATTAACCGGTGCCGTGATGTAAGCGGCCGTGCTGTGTGTTTTCAATCTAAGTTGAATCTCTTGCATTTGGCTGTCGTGTGTTGCGTTGTCTTTTTTGGCATACTAAGATCTTGGTATTCTGTCTAAGGTTAATACGAGGTGTATCTCGTTCAGCTTCAGCCGATGAAAGTTCGCCTGCACGCAGAACGCTGTCCGTTATGTACGCAGCGCTCAGAGATGCTATGTTGAGTCCCCCCGCCCCATCGGTCGAATAACAAACTTGTAGTCTTCTTCTAGCAGTTGTGGCGTTCGTGGCACCACTGGCTTTCTTATTTTCGAGGCCGTGGCATCTCCTCTGTTTGTGGCGGCTTTGTCGGTGCCTGTGGCTTTCTCGCTCTTGTTGCGGCGTTCATGAGCCACCATTCAGCATGGATCGTTGCATGCCCCATTCAACGCTCACGGTGTCCATCATCGTGACGCCGGCTCCCGATTCAGCGGGGACCAAGCTGCACCAGAGGTGTTCGTCGCTTGTGAATTACCTCGTGAATGTAATCAGATGCTGCGCTTTTTACGCTGGTAGCCGGCTGTATGCGTTTGCAGGTACAGCCGGCTACCGGCGTAAAAAGCACAGCATCTGAATATATTCACAAGGTCCCATCGAGCTTCACCTGCACTTAAACAACCTAGTATACTGTCTTGAGTGTGCCCCCTGTAGAAAAATATATAGGCGAAACTGGGCAGCCAGTTCACGTAAGACTAAAAGGCCACCGTTCAGACACAAGGCACAATTTATCAAAAGCAGTAGCCGGTCACTTCTACCAACAGAACCACAATTTCGACCAAGCAAAGCTTTACGTTATACAAACTAATTTCCGGTCTCCACGAGAAAGAAAATACATGGAATTATATTTTATACGCGAAATTATTTCCCTACACCCATTAGGAATCGATGTAGCACGTGACAACTTGGAATCACTGAAAGCCACGCATAATTGCGGTAATATTTACAGAGTCGAGATGCGTTCAACCTTCAAATAGACATAAATTATAGTACATTTACCTGCTCCTAGCCTGCATACCGTACTATTATTGCTCTCTTTCAATTTTTCGATTCGAATTATAGATTTCAATGTGTCTATATACAACTAACAAGTTCTTTATTTTCTAGAACTGTTAAACCACTGCTTTGTTTTTTCTATCTTCACTTTTTGAATCACTCCTACCACGCATCGTTAAGGATATTACCAACCCAGAAATTTTTCTGCGTCTTTTTTTCACTTTTTTTTTCTTCTGCGCAATCTTTTCTTCTTTTTTTTCGTCGGTTTACCCTAACGTTCCACCTACCTCGCCCCTCTTTTTCTTGTTTTTTTTTTGTGAGTGCGTGCTTCTTTCATCATTACTATTTTCCTTCGCATTCTCAATTTCCTTTATTGTCATCAAGGTTTTTTTTTGTCTCGCTACGTTGTCTGCATACCGGAGCAAGCAGGAGGTAAACAAGTTAGAGGTTAACAGGTTCACTATAAATAAAGCCAGTACTTCTCTTCTGCAATACTACGTATGGATGGTGAAACATTATGAAATATAGCATTTGAAAAGGATATAGACCTGAGTAGTCTAACTTAGTCTTCTTCCTTATTTATAGGACTTATATGTGAGAACAAAAACGAATATATTTCGCTTTAGCGGAGCCTATATTACTCCTAAAAATATTTAAAGCTGCCTGATTCACAAACAATCATCTTACCAATCTAGAAATACGTATTTTAAAGAGATACAGCAGAACGTTTATTCTACACCGAGAAACGCAAACCCGCACACGTGTTAAAAAACATTGCCGATTGTTTCCTGCATAGCGAGGCATCAGCTGAAATATGACGTCTCCTGACCTTCAATTCTGTTCAAACTAATCTGTTTTTTTCTTAGCAACTCAAGAGGAAGGTGAGAAAGAATGGGTGATGAGGGACCTCGGCAACCACATAATATTGTGTGAGCCTATATACTGGCTTTAAGGGTAGTCGAGTAGGTCGCTTTCAGTCCACCAACAGAACATTTTTCGACGAAGAGCCCATAGCAAGTTTACTCCTCCCCTACTATTTTTCGCACAATTGGTAAAACACACTTGAATAAAGGGGCCCTGCAACACTTTTTGAGTATAGGTCACGATACGTTGCTTGCGTGTAGTCAAAGCGCCAGAGAACACGCCAGCCAGATATCAAAGCGCAGCACGTGACATGGAACTTACGATAAATTCTGAAAATCAGCTAAAAAATCACTTTCTCTCGTCTCGACAAGCAAAGCTATGTGCTTAAAAATATATTGCATCTCAGGCCCAGGTACCACGCCATTGGCTGATTTGAGCATGGTGCTCTCGCTAGTTAGTGGGGCTGCAGTGGGAGGGCACCTTGTGTCTTCGCGATGGAATTGAAAAGCGACGCTCTCGAAGCCAAAAAGAAAGAGAGAAAAAATGCTTGAAATCATGTGGTGGGCGTGACGTACCCTTTTTTCCGTGCTATCCTTCCCTGCTTACAGCTTTCAGAGCTTTCGTCACACGAGAGAAAAGACAAAGCAATTGCAGCGTACGACCAATATTAATGTATCTCCACTCGTACTGAATGGATTCTAAAACTTTTGCGGTGGTCAATTCTTGTAACGATCAGCTTTTTTACTGAATCAATTCTATGGCTATTTGATGGGGGTCATTTAAAAATATTCAGCACACACTCGGCAAGCGTGACCAAGTGGTCAGATTCCTTGCTTACGGACAGGGGGACCAAGGAGACCCGAATTCAGGCACCAGTTGCGGCGGAGAAATATTTAGTTTCAATTTATTATTTATTTTCTGCGTTCCAGCTTTGGATTAGGAGAGTTTTCAGTCTATGTTAGCTTTCAAGAGAACTATGCAAAAGTACGATATAATGTCCTTTTTGTTCTAGAAAACGTTCATTGGTCATTATTCACGACTGAGGTTACGTATCCCACATCCACCTTTCTTCCGATCTTCTTAGGTGAAGCGAAATAACTTACACTACTTCAATCCAAAAGTACGTTGTACAATCACTCAATCAATTAAGCAATCAATCATAGTTTCTTCTGGCCCTTTCTCGCAGGAACCGACTTAACTAACTTTATCAAAATTGCCGAGTAGAAACAAAAATGAAGAACTCGTTTTTTACACAAAAATACACAATATGTATTATGTGTTGGCGAAAAAAACACAGGGGGTGATGGCAGGCACTGTATTTGCGACTCTCTGCCGACGCCCATGCGCCGTTACCCTTCTGATAAGATTCATGTGTGTCGCCGCTTTCGAAACTCTTCGCTGAAGTTATCAGCTTCTTCATCGGCGGAGTCGAAGTCATGGCCCAACCTGTGGCTATTTCGCTGCACCAACCACGCCACAGCTCCCAACGCACCAACGTAGACCAGCAGGGCCATCAGGTGCCACGCGAATACGCTGGCGGCCAGCATCGTGCTCATGGGGCTGTCAACATCCCAGGGTTTGTAATCGGGCAGCGGATTGTGAAGGATGAAGCCGACCTGCCATAGCCACGTCCCGTGCAGCAGGCAAAAGTAAGCTCGGCCCAAAGACAGCAAGACGCTTCGGGGTCGACACATTTCGGCTACGATGCAGGCCACCATCGCAAGCATGCTGTACACCAAGAGCGTGTGCACCATTACATCGAGGCGCGCCCTTCCGTGCAGGTGTAAGTAGAACAGCAGGCCCTCGGAGACACTGGCCAGCAGCAGTGCCACGTAGTCCACGTTCCGTGGAAACGGGAACCCGGCCTTGTACATGATGTCCACGACACCGTTGAGAAGGTAAAAGGCGTACATGGTCTGGTGTTGTAAGCTCTCCGCATACACGGATTGGTCGCCTTCGAAAGTTGCGGGGTACTCTCTGGCAATGCATGCGCACGCGCCGATTATCTTGACGATGCCTTCGACGCTGAATTTCTCGGGAAGACAGGGCACCGCGTACGTGCAATGACAAAGGTATCGTTGCTTGTTCTGCTTGCTTCGGACGTAGTTGAGCCACGCCGCAAAGGTCCACCATGTTCCGAAAAGGACGAAGAAGCCTCCGGGCAATGCGTGACCCGCAAAGGTCTCCATTGTGGATTACAGGTTGCTAGATTGCGTTGACACCGGAGGTAACTCGTGCTTCTCACATGTCCTGTAATTGAACGAAAGACAGGCAATAGTGATACTACTGTCTAGTTTTTCTTCTTCTTTAACATGGGTGTTTTATGTTTCACATCTGCCCTGGAAGTGACGGTGGTATAATGCGCACAACGAATGACAAAGAAAAAAAGCTTCGTTAACTTGAATAACATGGGAACTGAATCCCTGACCTCTTGGTCTACGACAATAGGTGCCGGCCCACCACGGTACCAATGCACAAGCACGAAAATCTACAAACGCATCCTGTGGTGTAACCTTTTGCGAGAGCTGAAGGAGCGCGTCATGACAGTATTGAGCGCTGACAGAACGCGCTTCGGTAGTTCGAGCGTAACAAAGGTCGCAATCAAGCCCATCAGCCCAGCTGGTCTCCGCCATTACCACTCCCACTGGATACATGGAGCATTTGGTATGACGAAAACGGAATGCCTTTCCACGTTTGTGGCTCAAGCTACGGAATCTGGCTCTCACGTTCATGACGCGCTGTGATGTGTGTGCCTGAGTACAGACGTATAGCTTGCGCGATTACTATAAAGAAGTGCACACCTTGGCGTTTCTCTCCTCAAACGACGGCGCTTCTAATAAGTGTTTATTTGGTGCTTGTTGATATCGCCTTTGCGTGGTATTAACCGTGGGTTGTGTCGTGGTGTAAGTTGAATAAATCAGCTATCATGAAGGTTTAAGATGAATTGCGAGAGGCCTGTGTACTGCTACACCGGCCTCTGGCATACATGGCGTACACCGTTCACTTTCATGTTATACCGATTCCTATGACAAAGAGATCAATCATAATTTCGGGTGTGCTTCTTCAGCACTAGTATCACGTTCATATGATAGCCGGTTATAACGTAGACCCCCTCCAAAGCTTTCTTTACGTAGAAATGAAACTAAAGCATTACCATAGTTTCCTTGGCGGTATGAATTCAGCGATTCTGACTGGGTGGCGACCCTGAAAATGGCTCTCTGAATGGGAAACGCAGAGGACTGATCGTGAAAGGAGGTATGCGGAAGCTGGAAGGAGAATTGTGCAGTACGACGAGCGGGAATCAGGTGTGAGAACGGGACGCATCACCTGATGTATCGAACCAAGTCGGATGTGAGTGGTTTCTTCTCACAGATGATGTAAGTCACCACCTACTTTCCAGGCGTACACGAAAAGGTTTACAATCTTCTGCAGTCAGCAGACAACACGTATTACGGAATAATGTCTGCGTTTTAAAGGAACCGGACAATACATTCATGGCAAGCATATTTGAAATAAAGTGAATTGCATTTCGTTCTCCAAATCAAGACCTCACGGATTTCCTTTCAGCATGTTTAGTCTGGTCACTTTCCATAAAATCATTATTTTCAATGTTCCTTCTGGATCTTTTTTGAAACTATAATGATAATTGATTGATATGTAGGGTTTAACGTCCTAAAGCCACCATATGATTATGAAAGACGCCGTAGTGGAGGACTCCGGAAATTTCGACCACCTGGGGTTCTTTAACGTGCACCCAAATCTGAGCACACAGGCCTACAACACTTCCGCCTCCATCGGAAATGCAGCCGCCACAGCCGGGATTCGGTCCCGCGACCTGCGGATCAGCAGCCGAGTACCTTAGCCACTAGACCACCGCGGCGGGGCTATAATGAAAATTCAGTGTGTGCCGGTCAAAGTCTCGCGGAAACATACGGCAAAGATATGTAAAATATAACGATTCAGTATGCATGCCGCAATCAGATGGAGGTAGTATACTATAGCGTAATAGGTACGCTTCAGTCGTGACATATTTCTCAATATGTAACGCAGAGCGTTTCTGCTATGATGAAGCAGCCTTTGCTGGTGATATGTCTACATTGACCTGCAGAGATGTCTAACATCAATCATTGTGAGAAAGATCCGCAAGCTAGTGGTTAAACCCTTCGCATTTATTCCACAAGCGGTCTGTCCTCATACTCGCGGCTATCGCTGTAAATAGCTGGCAACGGTCATATTGATGTAAAGGCGAACACGTCACAACACGCCAGCGCTACGAGATGCGCCAGTGTATCCTTTGCGGCGGCGCATGCGCAATAGAACGCGCCACTCTCGCCGCATTTCATAGTCAAGTAGGAACGGTGCACTCCAGCATAGTAAGAGGAAAATAGCAAGCATATTTTCCTAATATACACTAGAGGGAACTCTGGCGCTAGTGTCTACGGGAGCTGCAACGGATGGTGCTTCTTCGAGAGAGGGAACGATGGGTAGTACACACATTTGTCTAATTTTGATACTTCTGGCCTGCTTTTGGCTCCGTGTGTGTTCGTGTGGCTTGGAGCTGCTTTCTCACGAAACGAAAGTCGGAAAATGTTCAGCGATTACGCTTCACTACCTTATTCTTTAGACTTACCTTTCCAAATCAGGTCACGAAGTTCAAAAGGGTTGAATCTTTCTTTTAAAACAAAACCGAAACACAGCACTAAATGAGGCCGCAAGTACGATTCACGGCCCGCAAGTACGAAGACTAGGGACATGTGTGTACCACCTATCATTCCCATAGTCGCTGAATGATTGCAGAGACATAGTCACCTCTAGTTATTTTTACGAAAGTCTATGATGCCAAGCACCCCTGGGTGCCTGCGCCGTGTTGCTTCGATGCCTACAGCTTCATCTATCTATCTATCTATCTATCTTTCTTTCTTTCTTTCTATCTATCTATCTATCTATCTATCTATCTATCTATCTATCTATCTATCTATCTATCTATCTATCTATCTATCTATCTATCTATCTATCTATCTATCTATCTATCTATCTATCCATCTGTCTGTCTGTCTGTCTGTCTATCTATCTATCTATTTATTTATTCATTTATTTATCTATCTATCTATTTATCTATCTATCTATTTATCTATCTATCTATTTATCTATCTATTTATCTATCTATGCATCTATTTATCTACCTATGTATCTATCTATATATCTATCTATCTATCTATCTATCTATTCATCCATCACGGTTGATAGCTCTCCACTCAAGCGATTTCCGTGAAAAAGATGTCCCCGGCCTCATTCGACACGACTGTACTTACATTTAGGGCGTACGTTGGCTGTTTTCCGTATGGTTGAGTTTAGAAAGAAGTGACGTACGAATCACCTCCTCTGACGGTTTTCTGTTCGTTAGCAACTCGTATTGTCCGACTGCTGTACCTCATTCGTTAATTCAACAATATCGAACGAAGCCGCTTCCGTTAAGACGGGCGCTGTCGAAGGAAGTGCATTGACGTCCACTAGATAGCGTGTATATGTCTTGATCTTTTCACGAGCCTCTGTGCCCTTCAACGAAAGCTGCAGCCGCTAAGCGACTCTTCAAATCGGGCCGTCGTCAGACAAACACTTCGTGAACCCTGGCCCTCAAGTAGTTCACTGTTGCTGACGACATGACAATAAGGTCCTTTTTACACAACTACTGTGCCCAACTGAATGATCTACGTACTAATTCGTCAAGAAGACCTTCTGCACAACTGGACGCTCTATGACAGCAAGGGTTTGTGCGCTTATTTTTGTCGCCGATTTGCTTTTAACGTACTCTCGTGCATTTCGGTCTCCTCAGCAGTCGCATTTTGTCAATATCACGGTTCCTTTTTGTGCTGATTGATTGATGATTGATCGATATTTGGGGTTTAACGTCCCGAAACCATCATATAATTATGAGAGACGCCATAGTGGAGGGCTCCGGAAATTTCGACCCCCTGGGGTTCTCTAACATGCACCCAAATCTGAGCTTACGGGCCTACAGCATTTCCGCCTCCATCGAAAATGCAGCCGCCACAGCCGGGATTTGACCCGTGACCTGCGGGTCAGCAGCCGAGTACCTTAGCCACTAGACCACCGTGGCGGGGCCTCCAATGTGTGTGTGTGCGTGTGTGGAGGGGGGGGGGGGAGTGAGGCGTAAGCCTTTGGTGTAGAAGTATCAGTCTCACCTCGAATATAGGGCCGAAGTTACGATTGCTTGAAATGCAAGCACGTGACGCAGACAAGGACAGCTAGGACACGGACAAGATATTGTCCGTGTTCCTTTTCTTTTACACGTTACGCGCCTGCATTTCAAGCAATCATAAGTCACAAACTTGCCCGATCAGCCGTTTTGCCGAAGTTACGGAGGTTATCATGCGTGGGCCAGGGGAAGTGAAAGTTGGAGAGGGGAAGCAGGTTTGATCAAAATGTCCCTAACGCTGCCATTCTGAAAGGATTTCCCATTTTCTACATGTGATAATTGATCAAACGAAATTCACATCACAGCTTAACAAACATACCCATGCCGACCTTCGAAATGACGGAAATTGTGACGACAGTTCGGAAATACAGAACTTCCCTTCCACGGTTAAGCATCAACACGCGGTCACCGCATGGTGCCTCACCGGAACAGCTTTTGATATCAGACACGCTTGTCTAGCTCACCATGGCAAATCGTTGCCGATCGCAATAGGCAAGAAAATGATGGGACTAACATTTCGCAATGTTGAAAGATTGTGAAGGCGCATATTAAGAAAAAAAGCATTCGCTGGCGATCACGATAATAGGGGCTTTTAGCTTGTATGTATACTTCTTTACGTTAACGTGTTACCGGATAGCGGTTTGCCTTTAACGTCTTACCGATACACATGTTTTTCAACGTTTTAGCTTCCCATAGACGTCAGACTCTGAAGCATGGATGGATGGATGGATGGATGCTATGAGCGTCCCCTTTATAACGGGGTGGTGACAAGTATGCCACCAGGCTCGACAAAAAAAAAGAAAGAAAAAAACCTTTTTTATTTTTTGATGTTGGCCTAATGCCTCTACTTCGATAAATTCTATCTTAATGGAAAAAAAGGTAAATTTTCAGCTTAAGTTCTCTGCCATTTACGGCACACTGTCCATATTTTATTTTTCCAATATTTATTTTTGTCCTTTCTCTCTAATTTTCTGCCACCAATACTCTAACCGTCTCTTACTTATTTCAATCGCGGGTGTGTTCAGCTTTCCATTGTTGTCCCTAAAACCCAAGGCTTCCTGTAGGCTCGTGCCCAAACGTACACCTGGGTGGATATCTCCACATTCAATCAGAACATGCTCCGCCGTTTCCTTATCTTTCCCGCAGCATGTGCATTGTTCTTCTTCTTTACTGAATCTTGCTTTATAACTACGCGTTCTAAGGCAACCCGATCTCGCTTCAAACAGTAAAGCGCTTCCCCTTGAATTATCGTAAAATGCCTCCCTCCTTATTTCATTTTTGCCCTTTCGGTAGTTACTCAAAGCCGGTTTTTTTCTCCATAGCTGCCATCCAGTAAATCCTCTCCGCCTCCCTGACTTTTCCCTTAACGCTCTTTGTTGACATATGGCCTACAATACCAGCCGTATATTTACTAGTGAGTCTTCTAGTTCTTTTTCTCCACTGTGTGTCCACGCTCTTCCTATACAAATAACGGAACACCTTCTCTGCCCATCTACTCTCCTTCATATTTCTTAGCCTTTCTTCGAACCTTATTTTGCTCTGCGCTTCCCTCACCTCAAAACCTGCCCACCCCATATCGCCCTTTACAGCCTCGTTTGTCGTCTTCCCGTGAGCACCCAACGCGAGGCGTCCCACAGTCCTTTGATTTACATCCATTCCCGATTGCACCTCTGCCCTCATGCACACCACTGAGTTCCCAAAAGTAAGCCCTGGAACCATTACACCCTTCCACAGACCTCGAAGCACCTCATACCTATTGTATCCCCACAACGCTCTGTGCTTCATTATTGCCGCATTCCTCTTTCCTTTTGCTGCCGAGGCTTTTTCCTGTACCTCCATGTATCTATCACTCTCATTTATCCATACTCCAAGGTACTTGTATTCACTTACCCTCGGTATTTCTTGGCCTTGTATGGACACCGTCTGATCACAGGGATCATTGAATACCATCAATCCACACTTCGTTACACTGAATCCTAGTCCAAGAGCTTCACCTTCCCTTCCGCATATATTCGCCAGCTGCTGTATATCATCTCGACTGTCCGCAAATAAGACGATATCGTCCGCATAAAATAAACCTGGAAGCTTCTGCTCAATCATCATGCCGCCCTGTTTGTGTGACAGATTAAAACCGATGTTGCTACCTTCTAGCGCTTTTTCCATACTCGCCATGTACAGCATGAATAACAGCGGGGACAAAGGACATCCCTGTCTCAGACCCTTGCTAACCTTAACGTTCTCTTTGCTACGCATTCCTTCCCACTCTATGCAAACTGTATTTTCTCGGTATATCTCCCTCAAAAGCTGTATACAGTCGTCGCCCATGCCCATTCCTTTCAATATATCCCACAAAATTTCCTGGTTAACGTTGTCGTATGCCCCAGTGATGTCTAGAAAAGCCACGTACAAGGGCCTATTCTCTATTTTAGATATTTCTATACACTGAGTGAGAACAAACAGGTTATCGTCTAACCGCCTGTCGACTCGAAATCCGTTCTGAAGTTCTCCCAAAATATCGTTATGTTCGGCCCATGTTTCTATTTTCATTTTTACTGCTTGCATCGCCAACCTGTATAGTACCGATGTAATGGTTAGTGGTCTATACGAGCGAATCTTGTCCTTTTCTCCCTTGCCTTTATAGATTAAGTTCATTCTACTTTGTCGCCAACTGTCCGGTATTTGTCCGTCCTTTAAGCTTTTTTCTACTGCTTTTAACAATGCTTCTTTAGTGTTATGTCCTAGTTCGTTAATGAGGCTAACGGGAATCCCATCTAAACCCGCGGCAGTGTGCTTTGGAATTTTTCCTTCGGCCTTTTTCCAGTTGAAATTATCAAATACTAGCTCTTCCTCTGTTGCTTTCTCCGCCACACTTTTACTCACCGGGGAGATCCCCTGGACGCTCTTTTGAAACGAATCGGCTGTTACCTTTTGGATGTAACCTAGCGCTTCGTACCCTTCCAATTGATTTCCTCCTTCATCTAGAATATGTTGTTGCGTTGTGACAGACTTCCTACCTAGCGCCTTTATGTGGCTCCAAAAAATCCTAGGCGCGGCCCCCTTTTTTTCGTGTATCTCTGTCATCCAGCGTTCACTTTCACCTTTAATTTTTGCCTCTACCAATTTCTGTACAAGGGATTTTTTCTCTAAATATATTTCCCATATTTTTTTGACTTCGTCCTGCGGCCGCTTCTCCTTTTTTGCCTTTCTATGCTCCCGTGATGCTTCGCGTCGCTTCTCGATCGCCTCCCGGATTTCCTTGTTCCACCAACTTTTTGGCTTCCTTTTTCCTTTCCAGCAAACAGGTTTCTTCTCTTTCCCTATCTCCTTCGTCATTAGATGTAACAGCTCACTATACTCCCAGTCCTTGCCTGGTATTTCGCCTACTTCTTCCTCGACTCTTGCGGCTATATTTATTATTTGTTTGTCATTTAAATACGAGCTGCCAGACTTTGATTCCATGCTCATATTTTCAGTTTCGTATCCCATTTGTAATGTTATTCGTTTATGATCACTACCCAAGCTGTTAATGCCTTCCTCGTCTATCCTCATTTCTGTCAGTTTGTGGTAAATTCCTTCAGTCATGAGACAATAATCAATACTTGATTGCCTGTTTCCGACTTCCCATGTGATCTGGCCGTCACATTTAGGCCCCGTGTTAACTATCTCCAGACTATGTTGCGCGCAAAGATCTAGTAATAACTTCCCATTGGTGTCTGAATATCCGTCAAGGTCATGTATGTGGGCATTCATGTCCCCTAGAAGGATGATTTCGGCCCCATTACCAAATTCCTTAATATCCGCACTCATGCAATCCACTATCTCCTGATTCTTTTCTCTGCAGTTATTCCCCGTCCACAAGTAGGCTACCCCTAGCCACGTTTCCTTTCCACCTACTGTGCCCAGAACCCAGAGGTGCTCTGAACACGTCTGTTTCACTCTAACCCATTTGGCTCCGCGATGAATTAGCATTCCTACACCCCCACCTTTCCTTTCCGATATGGTCCTGTTACACCCTTCCCAAACATAATTTTCAATATGTGGTGGCTCTTCCAAGTCTCTAAGGTGTGTTTCTGTCACCGCATACACGCCTATCTGTTCTTGTTTAACTGCTCCTCAATCTCTAACCATTTGCCTTCTTGCGGACACACAGCGCCACCTGTCGACGCAGTTTGCAGATGCGCAAAGCCCGGATTCCTTGCACAGTTTCGGCGCAATCGAGTGTAACTACGGTATACGAAACAACAACTGAGTTAAACATTGGGTGTATTTGCGCATTGAACTCTCAGAAAAGGAGCCAATATTTTTTCTTCGCTAGTCAGGCACGTCACCCGAAACACCCTGATGTGCTTGCTGGTTCACTCGCCTGAACGACGGCAAAAACAAGAGCGGACTGCTCAATGCTCTACAAAAAAAAAAAATGACCCCAGTCCACGCTATTGTTGCGTTGTCACTTGCCACAGACGTAAATAACTTCAGTTTTATTGATTTCCACAGCTTTCGCAAAGCAGAATGGCGATAGCGCTGGATAGAGGCAGTTGCGAACGAGTTGGGTAAGCGAATTCCTCGCGTTCTCCACAGCCGTTCGCATGAGTTAGCGTGATAATGTAGGTCTCCTATTATTGCTTTGTGTAGCCTTCACAGAGAAACGTGATAACTTCAATTGTGAAGCTTAACAGACCTTCTGACCTCGGTGTGCGATTTGCAACTTTATACAGGGGACGCGCGCGGTAAGCATCTCAGACGCCGCGACCACCGATAATCTGAAGTTGTCGCCACCACACATCTTTACGCACGTAGGGCTTTGAAGGTTCCAAGCACCGGCGTCAACTAGGAAATGCGAACATGTGCGTCATTCAGGTAAATCGCAAAATTATCGTTACCACAACCAGGTTTTTTCTTGCCGTTGGTCACCGCGATTACCGAAGCCATCTCGGAGGCCTCGCTTTGGCCTTTCGTTCTACCCTGAAAAAATGGACACGCAAGTATTCCCATTTGCAGTATACACAAGCGGAAGACAACCGTCAACAGAGCAATCAATCATGCGTAATGAAACAGTTCAATGTACAAGAACGGAGAAATCGATGGAGAATGCAAATGCAAAGGCGAAAATTGCCAGGGCCATTCGCGCCCTGGGTAAAGCGAGCTTCGTACCTCTGATCGTATAGATTGCCCGTGTATGCACTTCATCGGTTTGGCATCATGTGTATTCCCAAGTTCAACGCATTTAGGCGTTACAGAACGTGCGTTGGAGTGCTTGCCTCGAAATATAGATGTCACGCGAACGCTCGCTTGCTTTCAATTGGCAGTTGCAGCCCACCGAAATAAGTGAAACGTCTTTTGCACTGCCGCATTTCATTTTGATGGGCTTCCTACTTTTATGAAGCGACGTTGGATTGAAGAAAGAAGCTTGCCAGGTCCTTGAATTTTGAGGAAACCGCGCCTTAAGACCAACGAAGAAGGATGGCCCCTGCACTTTCGCTGGCGCATGGTACTTGCGGTCAACTAAATAGGGATGGCACCCACGATAGAGGCGGTCATCACGCACGTCATGAACTCTTCCTTTTCTCTTACTGTGCGAATAATTATTTGCGTGTCTTAATAATTACTCTGCGTGTCTGCGAAGAAGTATCAATAGTCTCGCATGGGCGAAGAAAGAAACTTGAGATTCGTGCAGTTCTACATGCACTCACCTGAGGCGTTCTTTTGTTATCCTCAGTCTATTATACCGACTGATTTGACTGAATTGTATGGACTTGATTGTATTACGGTAGTGACAAAATGGAATGACGATGGGTGCGACGTGAAACAAATACATGTACAAACCACAAGCAGCTCAATGTGTTCAAAAAGTTCATTTTATTTCAGACATATGCGTACTGTTCATTGAGGCTCGTCTTCAGTAGATCAGCGGAACAAAAAAGACCCGAACAACAGGGCCTGTGCGCTGGGTGCGTCTTTCTCTCTCCTGTCCTCGTCTTTTTTGTTGCGCAATTAGGCTGAAGCATTGGAGTGTCTAGTTTCACCGTATGCTGCTCTTAGCAAGCTGATCTTGTCTTCCGACAAGATCCCTCGTGCTCTTCGCCCAGAAACCTTCAGGAAATGACACTATCTTCCCTGTTTAGCCTTAATTTTTTTGTTGGCTTGCCGCGTCGTCTTCGAGTGCCTTGAGGAGCACGACACGGTCAACTTCACATGTCACGCGTTATGAATGCTTCACAGAAGTTGCCGACCCGCTCCGCATCCGCGATGGCAAGGTCTTCGCAGAACGAGCCACACATTTCGTTCACCGCCCATGCCACCGCTCCCAAGGTGCCAACGTAAACCAGCACTGCCATCATGTGCCAAGCAAATACGCTTGCGGCCATCAACGAGCCTACGGAGCTCTGCACGTCCCAGGGTTTGTATCCAGGCAGTGGATTGTAAAGGATAAAGGCAATCTGCCATAGCCATGTGGCTTGCAGAAGGCAGAAGTAAGCTCGACCTAAGGACGCCAGAATGCTTCGGGGTCGACACATCTCGGCAATAAGACAGGCAACCAGTGCAGCGATGGCGTACACTAAGAGCGTGTGAATGATTACGTCGAGTAGCGGCTTGCCTTGCAGGTAGAAGTGAAACAGCAGGCCTTCGGCGGCGGTGGCGATCAGCAGCACCACGTAGTCCGTGTTTGGCGGGAATGGTAATCCGGCGTTGTACAAGACATCCACGACGCCATTGATCAGGAAGAACACGTACATGGTCTGTTGCTGTACGCTTTCCGTGTATGCGAGGCTGTTGCGTCTGAAAGTGACGGAAGACTCGATGGCAATGCATACGCAACAGCTAGTGATCTTGACGATACCTTCGGTGCTAAATTTCGGAGGCAGACCGGGCACAGCGTAGGAGCAACGGCATTGGTATCGGTCGCTTAGTCTCCCGGCTGCGAACGTAATTGCGCCACGCTGCGAAGGTCCACCATGTTCCGAAAAAGAAGAGGAAGCTTCCGGTCAGTGCATGGCCTATGAAGGTCCCCATGATTTGGTTACAGGTTAAAAGACGGCGGTGACGCTGGAGGCAGCTACTGCTTCTCAGATGTCCTGCAGTGGAATGGAAAACAGACAATCATGCCCAAGCCGTCAGATTATCACACCTTAGTCGGCTATTCTCAACGACAGATTAAATTGAGCTATTGCATCTCTGTACGAGTAATACTAGGGACCAGTCAAGAAGAACTGTGTACATGGAAAATGGAACGCAGTAACAAACTAGTGGGCAGTAAATGCATCAACATTGAGGTATGAGGATGAAAGAAAAAGGCAACATGACGTTGTCTACAGCTATCATTTTACATCACAGTCTATATATGGATTGTCACACGTGCAAGCACACACATCCTTGCATGCGTGGCACTCAAATTAACGGAGGAAAACGTTCAATATTTGTGTATTCTTGTAGATAGTAACTGTGATTCACAATGAAGTTTGAACGTTTATGTTTGATAGGCAAGCAACAATCAGTGAAATTGGGCAAATGAAACTTTCAAGGTTTCAGCAATTGTCAGTCTTTTTCAATCGTTAAGTTATTACAAAAGAAATGTTGTTATTTTTGTGTATTTAACTTGGGTGATCATGCAGTCAACGTTCCAGCACGAAGAGCATGGTCGAAATGCAGAAGAGAAAGAAGGCCTTGTAAGAAGAGTTCAGTTCAGCAGATAAACTTTTGGGTTCCATTCAACCAAGCACCCCGTCCAGAAAGGCAACCTGACAGCACTGATGTATATTCTGCTTCCAATTTAGAATAAAGCGTGTGGGCACTGAGCACTTTTTTTTTCAAATAATGCCTGTGTTGTGGCTAATGTCTTGACATAGACATCAACATTTTTTTGAAGGTTGACAAGCTAGATATTGGAGACCAGCTTGACTGCTAAACTTGGTCGCAGAGTGGTCAAGAAACTTAATTTGCCCACAACGGCAAATCAATCAATGCGGCAGCCACAATATGAAATACTACACGAAGTAGGCGAAGCGCTAACTTTTTTAGCAAAAACAACACGAATGAAGGCATGAGCCTTCTGCCAATCTCTGTAAAGACACGGTGCGCGCGATCGTGGGCGACCACGCCAGCCTGGTCAAACTATGCTGTTTCTGTCGGAGGTACACATCCCTCTACCTTCGGAACCTCGCCCTGCACCCTTTCCGACAGAAACGCCAAGCACACTTGTCCCGCTCGAGCTGCGCTCGTTGGCAGCCCGCAGACGCTTTCTCTCGCACATACAATAGGACGCGTGGAGCACTGTTGTTAATTTGAACTTTATGTAGAACGTCCCAACGACGCCAGCGGTGCCTGCAAAAGTGTGCTTGGATTGTCTTATAACTTATATCTAAACAAATGTCTTTGTGCTTGAGTGACTATCTCGAAATGACATTCTCGAATTATCTACACATATCGAATGGCTTTGTCTCAAGTTATACATTGCTCTATAAAAAGTGTGTAGCGTGTATTGAGAGGTCTCGCGTCATAATGCGTTTCATCTGTATAAGGTGGGTGGGTAGGTGAGTATGAAAAATATATAGCAGTACGTGCCTGTCCTGAGATGGATCATCGATTGTTTTCAACGTGAAATATCGGCACAGATGCGCTATTGCGGCAACTGAAAAAAGTTAGTCACTATTATTCAAGAAGCTGAATATCGAGGTTTTCACTGCTCCATCAAACTCTGAGGGAAAACGTATCCAAATGACGTCGACTGTAACGTCAGAAGAGTGGTTCTAATAAAGGTGATAGATAAGTGCTCTTGAAATAGTGTTGTTATTCTCTGTTGAAAATCAGCAGCATATCGGATCAATACAATCGAAATGAGAATAGAAAAAAAAGAGTGATTTCGCTTTCACGTCGTTCAAGGCGAATGCAGAGCGGCACGTGTTACTTTTTCATGTGTTTTCTGTATCTCCTGCGCACACTGCATATAAATCCTATGACCTTGAAAGTGTTCCATGAGGATTGGGAAAAGTGATATCGATCACGAAAAATGTTTGAATCGCAACAGAGTGAAGAAAAAGAAGGCAGTCCTTAAGCTGTGGCACACACCCATGCTGGAAAATTGGCCAAGAACCGGGTATTTGTAATAAAATGCTTGTGTTTTGATACTGTAAGGAAAAACTCATTTCTATGGTTCCTCTGTTATTCTTCGTCGGTGAGCCTTCCTATCACAGATTATCGAATTATATTGAATGAATATATTTATTGAAAAGACCTAGAAAGTCTTAGCAAGACTGTATCAGCCTCCTCAGGATTCACCACTGTTGCCTGAATATCCATTTTCCATGACCATACTGAAACACTACCCATACCCAAATAAGTTTTCATATGCTTCCGTAACGTTCTTTTGGAAATCTATTGAACACATGAAAAATATATGAAAAAATAACGTATTCCGTAATCAAACATGTGGGATTATGGAAACGACATACAAGACCTTCCGGTCGGGACCAGCGCCCTACCGGGCACGTTCTGCACCTAAAGAAATGGCCGTGCCACCGCTATCAACATAACCTTCATCGAAGCGCATTCCTCCTCTCTTCCTTGTCCCTCCCTCAGATGCCTTTTCTGTGGTAAACATCTGCGTGAGAGTGATGACACTTTCCTTCATTCAAATCTATCTATCTATCTATCTATCTATCTATCTATCTATCTATCTATCTATCTATCTATCTATCTATCTATCTATCTATCTATCTATCTATCTATCTAATTTTGGTCGACAGCATGCCACTGAGGAGATTTTCACTAAATTTGCATCTGCATTCACATTCAGCAAAACGGTACTTGCATTTAGGGTCCACGTAGGGTATGTACCATAAGGTTGACGAATGAAACGGCTGTGACATTGAGCACTGATTGCACGTTTCAAGCCAGCTGTTCATCCTATAGAGGAATCAATGAATGCAGCGCCTCGCAGAGGCCAACAACTGTCGCAGAGAGACTCGCATGTTTCCCCAACTCCTGCACCTTATACTATCTCCCCGACTTCATCCATACCGAGACGCGTCCACTCAGCTGCCCTCTAGTGGGGAAGTATCACTGATGATGCCTTGATATGGCACTTACACCTAGACCTTTTTTTTTATTCCTCGGCGCAATTTTGTCAAAAGCTGCAGCTACTATCAACTTTTCAAGTAGAGCCACCTGTAGAAACTCCATTTGTAAACTTTGACCTTCAGGTACTGCATGCTGTTGGTTACATCGCGACACCCGCCAGGTGTAATAGTACAGAAGCATACATACCACTTGCTCAGACTAAGTCATATTTTATTGTTCAGCCTGTCATCTCATGCATCTCGCAAGACATTGGCATTGCGATATGTCTTGGCTTGGCATGCTATTGTATGTCTTCATGACGCATATTTTGTTTAATTATTTTTTGTGCTTTCAGGCGTGATATTATGCGTATTGGAATGAACAGACTCATTTGGTTTTTCATCAGCACAGCTGTGTAAGCCTGCCGCGAAAACTTTGGCGTGTACAGACGTGTACGAAAGCATGGCTGATCCCTCTGTTGTAGGAATCGGTATAACATGAAAGTAAAACGTGCGTTCACAAAAATATTTGATAGTTTATTGTGCTCACCCCAAGCTCAACCGGGCCCAGTCCGTTCAATGGCGGCAATTACAAACAGGCACCTACACTAATCCTGTAATTATGAAACACATTTACCCCGACTTGTATATGACCAATTCGTGCAAGTATTGTAGTAATCGGGCCCCATTAAATGCGCATATTCTCTGGGAGTGTCTAGCACTAATTGGCAAAACGAGAGACGCAGCCTCCAGTGAGGACCTATACGGGAGCGTTGGCGGACCGCACTGCTCAGCTAAGGACTAGATAATCAACTCTGAGAGGTCCAGCAGGCCAAAGAAGCTGCTGAGAGACATTGTCTCTCAACGAGCTACTAGGTGGGAACCCAGCCCGGTAACCTGCAGGAAGTGAATAAAGTTGTTCACTCACTTATTGTGCTGCGTTCCTTCCCAATGGCAAAAAAAAATGAATGCAAAGCAACAAATTGCAATATGAGGCGAAGAACGGGTGTACTCGGCGACAACTTGTCTTGGAACTCAAGAGAAAGCTACGGAGGCGGAGCTTCTGCACATGTTGCATTACGCGAAGTAGTTCGTTCTGGTGCGCGTCGCATAACGCTACGGAAAGTGACGGTGGGCGCACCATCAGCGTTTCACGTAGACGCAGACGCCGCTTAGCGTTTGAGGTGCGCGTAAAAAGGCAGGACTTTCTCACGCCTTCAAAAACGCGAAGTCACAACGAATAAATTAAAGCAAATAAGACTATCTTAATGGTGGGAGCTGCATCCTGTCTCGAATAGCTCCACGTAAAAAGTAAAGGGAGCACTTGTATATTTCACGGTCAAATGCGGGCGATGTTGTGGAACTACATTCACTGGCGGTAAAATGCCTGCGATTTGGCTCTGTAGCCTTCGCTCTAATGCCAAAAAAAGTTGTCGCCGAGTGTAGCAGCTCGAAATGTGCAACGCGCTGCTCAAACAGAAGACGCTCACGGAAAGAACACGCACAGGATGAGTGCGACCTAACAATCATCACAGCTCGACACTTGAAGCGCATAGCCTAATGAATCACAAAAGAGAACGAACGAAACGACCGCGCAAGTATACACATGACGAGTGCGAACGAACAACCTTTCGCAATCGAGGCCGCGGCAGTGAACGAAGGCACCTTGATGCTCTCTGTAACGTTAATACATACGATGAGAGCACAAGACGTAGTACAAAATGTAAAGTGAAGCAGGACGTCAATCAAGATTATTTTAAACGAAGTGGTTTGGGTGTCTGTTGAAATCCTCTTTTCGCAGAAATGTTCCAGGATCCCTGCAGATCTCGAATCGAAATTTTTTTAAAGACCTTGGTTATGTCAGGCAGATGCTTAATTTCTAACGTTGCTTAAATTGAACATCGAGCAAGCTAATATAGAACCTTACTAAAATGCTCAGAATAAAGAGGGTGGTTTCCACGTTCAACACAACTGTTAAGATATGTTTCAACCAGTCTGTGGTTGTTGAAAAATTAACACGTCTGCCTTTCGGAGAATACCTTCCCGTGGTAGAGTGCATGTAGTGCTATAAAGCGTTCATAATTTATTCTGAACATACGCTGACATAGTTGTACGCAATTATACCAGGAGTTAAGAAGTAGCCGGCGCCATAACTGTGTGTCAACATCTTATATATCATATCAATAAAAAAAAATTCCAGGGACGTTTTATGGCACCACCATAGTAGAGTGCGTATAGTGCTCTAAAGCGTTCGCAATTCATTATTATCATACCTTGGCTTTGTGAGGGACGTGCTTTGACACAGCCTGCGTTTATTCTTTCAATATGATGTCATTTCAGATGCAGCGCTGAACTTCTCCAAATTCCGGTATTTGTTCAATTGGCTCGCTAAACTTTAGACTAAGCTCCACTTCCCCTCTTCAACCAGCTGCGTCTCTTCGATTTTTATGTATTTTATACAACCACTATGGCATCTGCAGCTGCGTTCGGTTAAACGCTCTCGACGAAGTAAAACAGAAATTCATGATGCAGGGGATTTCGACTTCCCGCTTCTAGAGCGGAGGTACCTTGCGCAGACTGGATTCTGCCGTCGCATTTGGTGTATACGTTTATCACGTGATGCAACCACCTTGACCCATCGTAAGATATATTGCAGTCTTCTTTGTGTTCCTTCTTTTAGTCTGGTGGTGCCCAGTTGGTCTCTCGTGCGGCGTCTGGACAGCAACGTTCACAAGGAGGATTTGCTTTCCCTTCGGTGTCCATATGCTGCCGGCTACTGGTCCTGCGCTTGTTGTTGCGCATCGTACAAGGAGAGGAATCTCTCGCGCGAACTCTCGCACATTATTTTCAAGGCACTCCCCTTCGGTATTTAATGCCTAATGTGCATTTTATACGGGGTCCACAGTCAGGGACACTTCCTTCGTTTTATGCAACAGCTGCCGCCTTTTTTCGCCCTATCCAGTCGACTTGTCCCAGGGTATAGATGTGTTGGACAGTCTCATCGACACAACAGCCGCTTTGTCGCTCACGTTAGTTCCTCCGACCCACCGCAGCCGCTTTAGTCGTGTGTCTTTCAGCGCACTGGTGGCATCATTTCTGCCTGGCCACCTCCGGAACTTCATGTGGCAGTTGGGGTGCATTGGGTGCTCTTCCTACCCTTGGCCGCCTCGAAAGGCGGAGAATGGTTCAATCAGCCACATAGCCAAACTGCTCCCTAGGGGAAACAAATCAGCACGTTTTGATGGAATGCGTCGTTGCTCATGCTTTCTGGTGGGCCGTGCAGGCCGGATTTCGTGGTCTCGGAGTAAATCACGCGTCAGGAATATCCCGCGTCCTTGTACGCTACCCCGGTGCAACAAGGGTAGTAAGCAACTTCATTTTAGAAAGCAACTATAAAAATAGAAATGGTAGAGAGCAAAATAAACTAAAGGTATGGGTTATTGGTGATTGTAGAAGAGGTTGTTTACCGGTTAGTTCGTGGTCGAAGCTATCTGGTCGCAAACAACCTTGCTCACGCAGACGAAGTAACTGTTTTGCAAACTGTCCATTCCTTCGTCCATGGCCTTGCCTCCTTGGGTCTGTCTCTGACAGATACGCGAAGCTTCTCCTTCAGACTGCGCCTTGTTTTCGTAAGCTGATGCGTTGACTGTGATTGCCATCAGTGTATGTGATTACGTGCAGTGTACATATTTATATCCTATTTTTAATTCCTGTTGGAACCTGGAACGTGTACCTGCCTCTGAGCTGTTCGTGACAAATTATTCGTATTTGTATGTGTGTTTGTGTGTGTTTGTGTTTGTGTGTGTGTCTTTGTGTGTGTGTCTTTGTGTGTGTGTGTCTGTGTGTGAGAGAAAGAGACATATCAATCGTTCATGTCTCCATAATATTCCACATGTCGGATTCTGTCCTTGCGACGAGAGCTTGCTTTTTGCGGTTCTCGTAAATGTACGCCTAGTAAAGAAATGCTTTATTGTATTGTTGCTGTTTTTTAATTTTCTATCGTATATCACATTTTTTTCAAGAACACACATTCCCTATACTTTTCTTCACATTATTGTCTATTAGTTCTCATTATTATTGCGTCTAACAAAGAAAAACGAGCCTATAAGATTACACTCTTACCTTCAGACTATTCTGAAGCGTTCATGTTTTAGAGTGAACTTTAATGTTCTCCCTTTTTTTATTGCTTTTTTTAGGGGCGAAGCACCTTAGAGCGTGGGCTGTGCGTCCCCTGTAGCCTGTATGTAGCCACCTCTAGTTTAGTTCGTGCAGTGTTCACTAGATGGCGGTACCGTCCCCTGTATGTAGCCACCTCTAGTTTAGTTCTTGCAGTGTTCACTAGATGGCGGTACCGTCTCCTGTATGTAGCCATCTTTCGTTTAGTTCTTGTAGTGTTTACTAGATGGTGGTACTTGTAGCTGATGATGAAAAGATGCAAGATGTTATAAACTAGAAAGCGGTACTTGTAGTTGATGAAAGACGTGAGATCTTATAAAATAGGAATGATGTCACATATGGCGCGTGTCATTGGTTGAAGGCTATCGTTCGATTTAGTGTGGCGACGTACGCTAGGAGGAGCGATGTAATAAAATCGAGTGGGCAAAATGTACAGAGGATTCATGGTTTACCAGGTTTACCTCCGGAGCTTCGCTCACTCATCATCATTCACTTCGTGGATATGGCGGAATTTTTGTATCTGTGGTTCGTGAAGCAAACGCCCAGCGACCTTCAGGTATCAGTGACTTAAATATTAGGGAAGAGCATTGTTTACTCCTTTTTTCGTACCGATGACCTAATAAATCATCTCAGGACTGAGGCACACCCATTACCTCTCTTCTACGAATCTCCGCAGTCGGTATAGTCGTAGCTTGAAGTTGACCAGCGGGACCATTAATGAACTGTGTTTATAACTCCATACGGCACCTACAAACTTAAGTTTCCTTTTTAAGATTGGGTTGCATTATCGACGCCCTTCAAAGAATCAGGGTCAGGGTTTTGTCTAACGTCAAGAGGCGTTTAAGCGTAGTCTATTTTAGGCGACGTAGACCCGCCGCGGTGGTCTATAGTGGTCTTGGTGCTCGACTGCTGACCCGAAGGTCTCGGGATCGAATCCCGGTCATGACAGGAGCATTTTTAGTGGGGTCAAAAATGTCTCAGGCTCATGTAAATATATTTAGGCTTTAGTACCACACGTGGCCCAAATTTCAAGATCCCTCCACTACGGCATCGCTTGTAATCATATCATAATTTGGGTACATTAAACCCCATAAACTATTATTAATTAGACGACATAATTCTTTTTCACAGAGAACTCAGTAGTTGATGTGGTATAAGGATATCCGTACCACCCGCTTGTCTACGAAGCTGGAAATGTGTCCCTATGGACATTTAAATACGAGGTGTTTAAATTCCTCGGCCGGTAAAAGAGCTGTTCTTAATAAAAAGCAACGGCAATTGCTCTGTTCTGAATAGAAGACATATCATGATACACGCAGTTTTTTATGGCCTTTGCGCGTACTACCCCCATTCTTTGTCATATTTTTTTTCAGAAATCTCCTAACTTCTGCAGCAAATATACTGAAGCAAGGTCCATAGCTGGACTTGTTCGTATAATCACAGATTATTTAAAGCAGTGCAAACGACAGGATGAAAAAGTGCCGGTATCCTAATGTTAGCAACCCAGGTTCATGCTCTGCATTCAGCATAGTTGTGAAAGATGTTTTTATTCTTTTCAACATCAACGTCTTCACAAAATGTCAAGGAATGTTTCTGCGAAGATAACGACCTAGCGCGTTTCCGCGAAAGAGTTGACATCTTTGTTGAAGGTTTATAGATATATTGTCTTCTTACCTTGTGTCGACTCCTCAAGGATTAATTGGGAAGTTGTTCTTACAGTCATCCGGTGTCTGTATTCATCGCGCAATTGCGCTGCTTCAAATAATATGGATCTGATAATATGATAATATGGATCTGATATGGAACACCTAACAAGGATCGCGACAACTTCGTTGTTACAGCTTCAACAGCACTTACGAACTCAACTGGTCCATGTCCACTTTAGCACAGACGCACACACCGATGTATATACATACTGATGCTACACTGTAAAAAAAACAATTACTCCCAGGTGGGAGTAAAATGCCTCTCCTCTATAGCGTCCCTGCTATTCGGAGCAACTTTGATTCCGCACCTCCGTAGCCAAGTTTTACTCCGGCTGGCCGGAGAAATTGCGTGGCGCAGTCGGAGTACTTTTAACTAATATTTTACTCCGGCCGACCGGAGTGATTGCCGGACGTCGCCGGCATACTCTTCACTGGCATTTGACTCCGACTATCCGGAGCTCTTGCGTGGCACCTCCGGAGTATTTTACGAATGTCTTTACAGTGAGATGGATCAGTATTTTAGGGGCGAAGCTCCTTAAGGCCTGAGCTGTGCGTCCCCTGTATGTAGCCACCTCTAGTTTAGTTCTTGCAGTGTTGACTAGATGGCGGTACTTGTAGCTGAAGATGAAACGATGCAAGATGTTATAAACTAGACGACGGTACTTGTAGATGTTGATGAAGGATGCGAGATGTTATAAAATAGGAATGATGTCACATATAGCGCGTGTCATTGGTGGAAGCAATTGTTCAATTTAGTGCGGCGATGTACGCTAGGGGGGCATTGTAATAAAATTGAGTGAGAAAATTTTCGGAGGATTCATGGTTTACCAGGCTCACCCCCGGAGCTTCTCCCACTCATCATGACTCACTTCGTGGATATGACAGCCCTTTCTTTTGAATATTTCCTTTACTGTTTATTTATCCTATGTTGATCGTGCCACGTACACGTTGGTTAGATGAAGGAATTCTCAATTATCATTAGAGCACTGCTAAATCACTATTGTTTTTTTTTGCAAAACTGCAGCAGATGATAGTAAAAAGAACACTTGATTCGTGTTGTTTGATTTATTAAAAATAAGCTATCGTTTCTGGTTGATAACCCAGCATTGGGGAAAAGACAAGAAAAAAACATGTAAAAAGCCAACTAGAAGCAAAACACAAGAGAGGTCTCATAAAATCAACAGCACACAAGTGTTAAGGGCAGTGCTTCGAAACTAAGTTCTGAATGTTGAGAAACGATACACGACAACCGAAGAAAGCGTGGTCACCAGAAACAACTGTTCATCATGCCCGATGTACCATTCATCAGATACATTGACGACGCATAGGTTCAATTGATTGCTTCTAGCATAATTAAGCGACAAATAATTATACTTGAAAACTGAAAATCCTGGGAGAGGCACAAAAGCTGGGCACACTGAAGCCATGGGTACCTATTATATTTTATACTTCCTGCGAGTCCAGGCGAACAAACAGGTTCTTAAACCGACCACACACCCACAAAAATGACAGCACGAGCGTTCAATATAAAAAAGATGCTATGTATGCCGTTGTGAGACAGCCGCTACATGATAAAAACACACCTGTGTGACGCGAATAAAGTTTAAAACGTACGAAAGTTTCCTATATATTTTTAAGTTGACAGCTCTATTTTTGCTGAAACATCCAAACGCATTTTTTTCTCGAAAGTGAGTGAATTTTCGCACTCTCGGAGAGAGCATCAGCAATGCTTCTCACGATCATTTCTTGATTTCGTAATGTTCATTCCAATATATATACCAAATTTGGTATCACGTGACGTTAATGGACCACGAAGGTAATTGAAATGTCCAAGCATTATAATAATGAGATGCATGTCATGTAAAACATGACTACATGCTACACTCTCAGCCGGCTCGCGGCCGTTTCGCTAGCTCCACATATACCAAATTTGGTAACACGTGTCATACGGATGGATGGACATACGGATGGACGGACGGATGGACGGATTTAGGATTTTATTGAGGTTGTTTTGATTACATTTCATGAAATGCACAACACTGATTATACCCATAGCCATAGGCTAGTAGGGGGTCTAACGGGAGAAAGTTTACAAGCAGAATACAATTTGTATATAAAAAAAATTAGAGCTTCAAAAAAAACTTTTTAAGAAAACAAAACTACACGTGAGATTTTATTGGGATTTAAGGTGACGTAAATGCTTGATAGAATGTACAGAAATGCATAGAGAAGACATTGTTGCATTTTCTGCACATTCTGCATGTTGCATATATTTTTGAGTGTGCTCGAGAAAGCCCCAAAAACTTTAATCTGAAGTGGTATATTACTCCACACTTCAGCTCCTACAAACTGTAGTAAGCGTTCACCATACACGTTTTAATATGTGGAGAGACAGAGAGAAAAAACTTTATTAAAAGGTCAGTCAATTGCTCAGGCATGGCCCGTTGCCCCTAGCTGTCGGCCGGAATCCCTTGGGACGCGGCAGCAGCAAGGGCTTGACTGATGATGTCGCGCTGGACGTTGGGATCTGGGCTGCAGAGCAGGGCCTCCCAGGATTCTACAGTGCGAGAACCATCGTTTTGACTTGGACATGTCCACACCATGTGGACCAAATTCGCTACCTCATCACAAAATTTACACTGGGACTGGAAAACTGCGGGGTGCCACTTGCTGTAAAGTGCGGGGTTTGGAAAAACCCCGGTCTGTAACTTTCGCCACAAAATCTCGTTTTTCTTACTTAGTGAGTTGTCCGCTCTCGGGTACACTTGTCGATTCAGTCTGTAGTGTGCGACGATTTCATGGTATGTGCGCATATACTCGCTTCTTTTTTCGGTAACTTGGGAGGTTCCAGGGGTCGACCGGTAGGTGAGACCTCGGGCGACGGAATGAGCCTCCTCGTTCCCTCTAAGTCCTTGGTGAGCTGGAGCCCAGACAAGCAGAATCTGCTCTTTGGGTACTCCTACCATGTTTAATATACGGACGGCAGTCTCCGTCACCCTTCCCGATTCGTAATTTCTCACAGCGTTTTTGGAGTCGCTGATGACCACCCTGATCCCCTTTTGGCTGATGGCCAAAGCTATGGCCACTTCCTCGGCCTCTACAGTCTCGACACCAAGTACTGTGCAGCACGCAATTAGGCCACCATCTCCCCTGACCACCACTGCCGTGTGTGCCGCTTTGCTTTCATATTCCGCAGCGTCTGTATACGCGACGTCCTGTCGACCAGTGTACCTAGATTGTAATGCCTCTGCCCTGGCTTTACGCCTGCCTTCGTGAAAGTTAGGGTTCATATTTCTGGGTAGCGGAGGTATCTTTATCCTGTCCCTGATCTGTATCGGTATGTCTTTTGAACGCGCTTGCTCACGCGTGGGCTCATAGCCCAATCTCTTTAATATTGCTCTCCCCGTTTTAGATCCGAGTAGTCTTTGATGTTGTGCAGTCACAGTAGCCTCAATTAGCTCATCGAGTGTGTTAGATACCCCCAACTTCATAAGTCTGTCAGTTGACGTGTTTGGGGGAAGTCCGAGCGCGACTTTCACACTTTTCCTGATAATGGTGTCGAGTTTGCCCCGCTCCGCTTGGTTTAATTTTAAATAAGGTGCCACGTACACTATCCTACTTATTATGAAGGTCTGCACTAATCTAATAAGGTTCGCCTCCTTCATCCCAGCATGCCTGTTTGCTATTCGTCTGATGAGACGACATGTCTGATTAGAACTGGCTTCCAACCTAGCAAGAGTTTCAGAATTCCTACGGTTCGCCTGAATCCTTAGTCCAAGGACACGGATACTGTCGACCGCGGGGATCTCTGCGCCGTTAACATACAAGTGGATGTCCACTTCAGGCCTGTTGTGGAGCCGCCGTTTTCCGGCGGGCATGAGGAAGAGTGCTTCCGACTTTTCAGCCGAGCATTTAGGTCCTTTGGGCTCCAGGTACTCCACGATTTTATCAATGGCGATTTGCAGAGAGCCTTCAATTTGGCCGTCACTGCCCTTGTTCATCCATAATGTTATGTCATCCGCGTAAATGGTGTGATTTAAATTCTCAATATCCTTTAACTGTTCAGGCAGTTTCAACATCACAATGTTGAAAAGGGTGGGTGATAACACCGAGCCCTGAGGTGTCCCCCTGTTGCCTAATTTAATGTCCTCGATGGATTCTTCCCCGATTTTTAAAGTGGCTGTCCTGTTCGAAAGGAAGTCCTTGACATAATCATAAAGTCGCTTTCCGACGTTCAGGGAGCTCAGATTCTCCAAGATTGATACGTGCCTCACGTTGTCAAATGCTTTTGCCACATCTAAACCCACGATAACTTTGTGTCTCGCGTTGGCTTGTCTATAATTTGATCCTTGAGCTGTAGCATCACGTCGCACGCTGATAGTCGGGGTCGAAAACCGATCATGGTGTCCGGATACATACCATTGTCTTCCATGTACCTATTGAGCCGCGTCTGAACGACATGCTCCATGAGCTTACCTACGCAAGACGTTAACGATATCGGCCTAAGATTCTCGAAACAGAGTTTTTTACCCGGTTTAGGAATGAAAATTACATTTGCGAGTTTCCACTCCTGCGGTATCGTCCCTTTTTCCCAACACTCCTGCATGTACGTTGCCAGGTTAGCGATGGACCTATCGTCTTAATTACGTGGAAGAATAAAATTCTACGATGGCATGCATTATTGTTGTGTAGCAGTAACATTCCCCAAATACTCGAAATTTTTAGAGTGTACACCGACAAAAAGAGCACTTTTATTTAAGCTGAGGCAAGCTCGTACACGGCAGCAAGCATATCTTGCGAAGTATATTATAACTGCAGGCGGAAATATAGCAGTTAATACATTATTCAAGGTGATCTACTTTGTCAGCGGTTTTATATAAAACGAAACATAAATAGTATTCAATTTTTCTGACTTATTGTTATCATAAATGTCACGGTGAAGATGTTGGATTGATGACACTGACGTTTCGGCGACACTGCAGTTCTAGGTCGGAAAGCCATCAGCATGTCTTAAATACAACGTCGATGGTCCTCTAAGTGTTTGGGTGGCATGTATCTGGAGATACCAATGAAGAAACCATGAAAAGTAACACCTGTATGTTCCAACGTGACTTTGAGCACTTTTTTGTCGTTGCTCGGTACAAGAAAAAAGTGCAAAAAAGGTTCGTTATATTGAATATGTAATTTGGTTTAAGTACCGAATCGAATAGGAAGGACATTATTCGACTCGTCATTCGAAGTAAGCCAATATGCGTACACCACTATTGGGTGTGTACACATGTGGACACAGATTAGAAAGGAGAAACAAAAATGACAACTACCACCTAAAGGGGCAAAACGCCTGCCTAATTTTTGTGTGTGAGGAACAGAATGACAGAGGAAAGGTAGGTAGGAGGAAAAATAAATGGGGAAAGAATGATAGGATTGTTAACAAAGAAATGATGAAGAATCGGGTAAGAAGAAGTCAAAACCACGAGAATATGACTGTAAATGGGTGGTGTATCCGCTACTTTTTTTATTTGATAAAAGAAAAAAAGTTGCACGAGGATATAAACTCCCAACGAAATGGCAAGCCAAGAAACTAAATTAAGGCAAAAACAGCACTGCCACTGAGATATACTGTTCAAAAACTTCAGCTGTGCCTCTGGCACCATTTACTATGACACAAGTCAAGTAAGCTCCTTTTTGAAGAAATAGCATTCCTCGGCATCTTTACTTTCGTAATATTTCACGATACTGTCACCTCGCGCGTGAAGCGGCAGTCATCGAGCCCTGTAAAGCTTCTCGCGCAGTAAGGTTCAGGATATGGCACCACCTTCGCACAGCTGTAGTCACTTAGCTTAAACATCATCGCTCACCCACAGCATCACCAGGTATCCTCTCCAGAACCACGTTCAGGTCGACTTCGGATGTCACGCTTTACTAATGATTCACCGAGGTCATCAGCCTCATCCACGTTTCCGGAAACGGCGTCGTGGCAGAACCTCCCGAACGTTCGATTCACCACCAGCGCCACAGCACCCAGCACACCGACGTAGACTAACACAGCCATCATGTGCCACGCGAAGGCGCTGGCAGCCAACATCATGGCCATATGGCTGTCCACGTCCCAGGGATTGTGGCCGTAGAGGATGAAGGCGATCTGCCATATCCAAGTGGCTTGCAAGAGGCAAAAGTATGCTCTACCCAGGGATACCAGTACGCTCTGCGGCCGACACATCTCGGCTATGATGCAGACCACCACCGCGACTATGGTGTACACCAAGAGGGTGTGCACCATGACGTCCAGGGGCGGCCTTCCGTGCACGTGGAAGTAGAAAAGCAAGCCCTCCGAGGCGACGGCAAGCAGCAGCGCCACGTAGTCCGTGTGCCGCGGAAACGGGAACCCGGCGTTGTATAAGACGTCCACGATGCCGCTGAGAAGATAAAACGCGTACATGCTCTTGTGCTGGGTGACAGCCGCGTCTATGGTGCCACCGAGTGCCGTTACAGCGCGAGCCTCGCTGGCGATGCCGTAGGAACAGGTGACGATCTTCAAGATGCCTTCCATGCTGAACTTCCGTGAGAGGCAGGGCACCGCGTACGAGCAACGGCACGTGAAGGGTTGTTTGTTTTGCCTGCTGCGGATGTAGTTGCGCCACATCGCGAAAGTCCACCATGTACCGAAAATGAAGAGGAACGTTCCGGGAATCGCATGGCCTATGAAGGTGCCCATGGTTGTTGAAGTACCACTGGACGACGGTGACGTTGGAGGTGGCTCCTACTTCGCACTTGTACTGCAAAGTAATGGAAGAGAGGCAAACATGTGGAATTACATTTAATCGCCGGTCAGTTGTCGACGCTTCTGACTATGATTACCCTATTCGGAGATCATTGTATGCTTAACGCTGTGTACAGGTCACGAAGGTAGACGTGGAAAACACAATATTATAATGTAAGTGCATTAAACATATGGTGTGCATGTATGAAGCATTGTGGTGGAAAGAAATAGTACATTTTCGCTGTCGTTCTTTGCAGCTTAAAAAAATGGTCTAAGAAGCCTTTCTTCATTACAAAAAATGCAAAGGGGGTTTCTAAAGACGCTCTAGAACTTCGAAAATCTCATTTGTTGCCTAAGGTCAATATTTATCAAATTAGTTTACTAATTCTAAATAACAAATTATTTATTTACAAAACCAAAAAGTTGTCCCTCGCACGAAAAGTGGCTGCAAGCGATATTCAAATTATTTCACTCGGCTACTTTTGATACTGTATTTTTTAACCCGTGGAAAAATATAGCTGTGACACCCTGTATGTGTTTTTTTTTACTTCGACAAAGTTCTGAGTTCATTCTTCGTGCAGTGTCCTAGTATTTAGTTTCTGGCTTTTCAGCCCTTTCTGTTTACTTCTGAAGGTCGATCATCCTCTGTACACTTTACGCAGCTGACGTATGCGTCTTCTTGATATTTACGCGTCGCTTTCACATTACACGCAGAAATTCGCTACGTGTAAACACTTTAATGCAGCTAGAAATCCCCCTTGTCCCTTTTGCAGAAGAAGCCATGGAGCATATGCCTTTCCCTAGCGGGCAAGCCGCAAAACGCCTCTTTGCCTCGGATGCTTTCCTTCTAGCCATGCCAGTTCTCCCGGACCCTACCAACACGGTCAAGGGCAGCACAGATTTCAATGTCGACAGGAAAGCTGCTCGGCTTGACAACATACAACCAAAAAAAAATTTCTTGACGCGTACGTGGCGTCTCAATAACAATGTCCGAAGGACTTCGAACAGTTTCGTAGAGTGTCACAACTAATATTTGAACAGCTACACGCCAACGTACTGATAAACATTTACTTGAGATATTCTTCAACACAAGAAAGAGACACAAGCGGAGTAAGTACTGCATGGTCCGTATTGTCAGACAGACCTGTTGTAAAAGCCGTTGACAACCAAGCAACCGCATGCTCACGTGCCAGATGCCTCTATGCAAAGTCGTGACCTGACGTAACCACATCGGACACTGATGGGACTGTTACGTGCGACCCATTTTCAAAGCAGTTTCGATTTTGCTTATCTATCTATCTATCTATCTATCTATCTATCTATCTATCTATCTATCTCTCTCTCTCTCTCTCTATATATATATATATATATATATATATATATATATATATATATATATATATTGAAAGAGGGTTTATTGACGACTGTTGCGACGGTGGTCCTACGAAGAAACACGATCGTGCAAGAGCAACGGTCAAGCAGATGCCGGCGATGATCAGCACGAGCCGAGCGAGCTAAGCCCAGCACCCAGTACCCAAGCGGTGGCGATGTTGCTTGCCAACGACGCTCTTTCTTCTTCACAATTTGCCCCCGCCGAAAAAGAGCCATCCTGGCGACCTAAGAGTCTGGAGGCAGAGGGCTATAATAAGGCTTAAGGCGGGCGACGTGGACGATGTCACGTCCACGCCGGCGCATGTCGTCAGATGGGGAAAGTGGCTCGATGAGAAAATTCACCGGTGAGGTTTGCTCCAAAACGCGGTATGGGCCCTCGTACTTTGGAACGAGTTTTGAGGAAATGCCGGGGGTTTGGTAAGGAACAGCCAGCCATACAAGTGATCCCGGGGAATAGCTGGGGCTTTGTGAAGAGTCGGCGTTGTTTTCTTTCTGGCGCTGTTGTTCTCGAGACGTAAAGGTGCGTGCGAGTTCACGGCACTCTTCCGCATTTCGGGCAGCTTCGGACACAGATGGGCATTCGGATGCGTCAGGACGGTATGGAAGGAGAGTATCGATGGTGTAGGATGGTTCGCGTCCATAAAGAAGAAAGGTGAAAATCCAGTGGTAGACTGTGCCACGGTGTTATATTGACACACCTCGATGGGCGCATGAAGAGGAGGAGGTCGGTTACCGAATACGGTTACCGAATTGGAGTGCCTCGCCGTCGTTTTCGCCGTACACAAGTTTCGCCCCTACATCTACGGTCGTCGTTTCTCAGTCATCACCGATCATCACTCTCTTTGCTGGTTGGTGAGCCTACGTGATCCATCTGGTCGACTTGCGCGATGGGCCATACGGTTACAAGAATTTAACTTCACGGTCCGCTACAAGAGCGGTAATCGCCACGCAGACGCTGACTGCCTGTCACGGCTTCCTCTACCAACGACCGAGTGTGAAGCTGATAATTTTGACGATTTTATCACAGCTATCGACTCTCATTTTCCTGACATCGCGGCTTTCCGGACAGCACAGCACGAGGATCATTGCTTAGATCACCTGTTTGCCTCCGCGAATGACCCGGCCAGTTCAAGCTCTTTTGTAGTTCATGACGCCGTCCTTTACAAGAAGAATTATTCTGGCCAAGGCGCCCGTCTGCTTCTGGTAGTTCCACGCACTCTACGTCCCCAAATTTTTCGGTTCTGCCATGACAACGCAACCAGTGGGCATATGGGCTTCGCCAGAACGTTTCATCGCATCCAGCAAAGGTTTTACTGGCCTAAGATGCGACGCGACACAGAAAAATACGTAGCGGGTTGCGAACAGTGTCAACGTCACAAGCGTCCCACGACTACATCACCCGGACTTCTCCATCCCGTACCACCTCCTCGCTCTCCCTTCGAGATTGTTGGTGTCGACCTTCTAGGTCCGTTTCCGCGTTCAGCCAGTGCCAATCGATGGGTCATCGTGTGCGTCGACCACCTGACGCGCTACGCAGAAACTGCGGCTATACCTACTGCAACAGCCTTTCACGTGTCGCAGTTTATGCTTCGGCATATCATTCTCCGTCATGGCCCTCCACGAGTCGTCATTAGCGACCGGGGACGTCAGTTCGTCGCTGACGTCGTTGAAGAGATCCTACGCCTGTCTGCCAGCCAATTCCGCCACGCAACCCCGTATCACCCCCAGACGAATGGCCTCGTAGAGCGGACCAACAGGACGCTAACGAACATGTTGTCAATTTATGTTGATGCCAAGCACAAAAACTGGGACGAAGTACTGCCCTATATCACATACGCCTACAACACCGCGAAACACGAGACGACAGGGTACGCGCCCTTTTTCCTGCTCTACGCCCGCTCCCCTCGCAGTTGTCTCGACACCATTCTGCCTTTTACGTTAGATGTGGAAACATCGGTTGCCGAGTCACTATGCCGCGCTGAAGAAGCCCGTCGCGTCGCACGCCTTCGAACCATTGCATCTCAACAGCGCTCCAAGACCCGGTACGACGCCCACCATCACTCCGTTGCTTACACAAAGGGTGACCTGGTGTGGTTGTGGACACCTGTCCGCAAACGTGGTTTATGCCAAAAGTTTCTGGCCCGCTACTCCGGACCATTTGTAGTCATTGACCGTCTCAGTGACGTCACATACGTCATCTCCGGCGTCACAAGCAATGGTCGGCGCTCTAGCAAGACACAGCTGACACACGTCGCGCGCCTCAAGCCATATCACCACCAACCTTCCTATTGACTCGCCCAGTGGGCATCGTCTGCGAACGGGGGAATTGACACACCTCGATGGGCGCATGAAGAGGAGGAGGTCGAAGCGGTCTGGCTCACGAGCAGCTCGGTCTCCGTTTTCTGGCTCTGAGCTGTACCGATCTCAACCATTTCCTGTAAATAAACGCGTTTCATCGTCACAATATGCGAACGTAATGAATGGAAGAATGCGATCCCAGTTAGTATGATCGGATGTCACATACATGGCGAGCATATCGCCAAGTGTGCGGTTAAATCTCTCCGTGAGCCCGTTAGTCTGCGGGTGGTATGCCGTGGTCTTGCGATGAACAACATGGCATTCAAAAAGCAGAGACGTGACGACTTCTGATAGGAAGGCTCGACCTCGATCGCTTAGTAGTTCTCGAGGTGCACCATGTCGTAATATGAAGCGATGAAGGATGAAGGATGCTACGTCCCGCGCAGTGGCACTTGGAAGGGCGGCGGTCTCAGCGTAGCGTGTTAAATGGTCCACAGCGACTATAATCCACCGATTTTCATCTGATGTTGTCGGTAGAGGGCCATAGAGATCAATTCCGATCCGATCGAAAGGTTTGGCAGGGCACGGAAGCGGTTGAAGCGCACCGGACGAGTGGAAAGGCGGTGATTTGCGAAGTTGACAGTCAGGACAGCCCATAACGAATTTTCGAACGAAATTATACATTCCGCGCCAGTAGAAGCGATGGCGAATGCGTTCGTAAGTTTTGAAAACTCCGGCATGACCACATTGGGGATCGTCGTGAAAGGAGGCGCAGATTTGTGATCGCAAGCTGCGCGGGACAACCAAGAGCCACTTACGACCTTCGGGGGCGTAGTTGCGTCGGTGTAGTAGCCGATCACGAATGGCGAAATGAGCAGCTTGACGTCGGAGAGATCGTGGTACCGCAGTGGTTGACGATCCAGAAAGACAGTTAAAAAGAGAAGCGATCCACGGGTCCTTGTGTTGTTCACTGGTAAAGGAGTCGAGGTCGAGAGATGCGATGGAGATACCAGTGGTTCCGCAGGCCGAGTCGGGAGGTAAAGGCGAACGCGACAGGGCGTCGGCGTCAGAATGCTTGCGTCCGCTGCGATAGATGACACGAATGTCGTACTCCTGGATTTGCAGTGCCCACCGAGCTAGGCGGCCAGAAGGGTCTTTCAATGTGGCGAGCCAACAAAGTGCATGGTGGTCCGTTACCAGGTCGAATGGGCGACCGTACAAATAAGGGCGGAACTTGCGAAGCGCCCACACTAGCGCCAAGCACTCTTTTTCAGTGACGCTGTAATTGGCCTCAGCTTTAGTAAGTGTGCGACTCGCAAAAGCGACGACGTATTCGGAGTAGCCCGGCTTGCGTTGGGCGAGAACGGCGCCTAGACCAACCCCACTAGCGTCTGTGTGAACTTCCGTTGCAGCTGTTGGGTCGAAATGCCGAAGAATTGGAGGAGATGTTAGCAGACTACGGAGCGTGGCAAACGCGACGTCGCAGCCAGGAGACCATGATGAAAGGTCTGCATCACCGCGTAGGAGGTTGGTCAGTGGTGACATGATCGATGCAAAATTTCGCACGAAGCGCCGGAAGTACGAACATAGTCCGACAAAACTGCGTAATTCTTTCAGTGTTGTAGGTTTCGGGAACTCAGTGACTGCTCGCAGTTTTGCAGGGTCGGGTCGAACACCATGCTTGGAGACGATGTGCCCTAAGATGGACAGCTCTCGCGCGGCGAAGCGGCACTTTTTAAGGTTCAGTTGGAGCCCAGCGTTGGTTAAACACGTCAGAACCAGTTGGAGCCGAAGCAGATGCGTAGGAAAATCGGGAGAGAAAACGACAATGTCGTCGAGGTAGCATAGACACACAGACCACTTCAGTCCACGCAGTGTGTTGTCCATGAGCCGTTCAAACGTGGCAGGAGCATTACAAAGACCAAATGGCATTACGTTAAATTCGTACAGGCCATCTGGTGTAATGAACGCAGTTTTCTGGCGATCAGCTTCTGCCATAGGAACCTGCCAGTATCCAGATCGTAAGTCTAAAGAGGAGAAGAATTCGGCTCCTTGTAGGCTGTCAAGGGCGTCGTCTATGCGCGGTAATGGATAGACAGAATTCGGCTCCTTGTAGGCTGTCAAGGGCGTCGTCTATGCGCGGTAATGGATAGACGTCTTTCCGCGTCACCTTGTTTAATCGCCGGTAGTCGACGCAAAATCGAATCGATCCATCTTTTTTTCGAACTAGAACGACAGGAGATGCCCATGGACTGTGCGATGGTCGAATAACGCGACTACGTAGCATCTCTTCGACCTGGTCGTTGATGACGTGACGTTCTGCAGCAGAGACACGGTACGGTCTTTGACGCAATGGCTGGTGCGAACCGGTGTCAATGTAGTGGTGCACTGCGGAAGTCCGACCCAATTGCGGCTGAGAAACGTCGAATGAATTCGCGAAGTGCTGGAGGAGATTAAGAAGCTCGGCGCGTTCATGGGCACTTAAGGTGTCGGCGATGGAACTCGAGAAGGTGTCACTCGATGAGCACTCCAGTGGGGAAAGGGCATGAAGTTCGGTCGAGGCGCTACTGCACGATTCGTCTGGCATGTTAAGGAATAAACAGGAATCGAGGTATTCCACTCGACCGAGACATTCGCCGGCAAGTAGCGTAAGCGGTGCAGAAAGGGGGTTGTGGACGAAAATATTGCTTCGGCCCGCAGTGACGTCGAGTGTAGCGAAAGGCAAGGAAACTGCTCTGCGGCTCATGAAAATGTCGGAAGGTGTAAACATTACTGTAGCATCGCTATAGTCATCGCAGCAAACCGGGACAACGGCAAGAGAGGCTGGCGGAATTTCAGTGTCCTCACGCACGACAAGTTTTGGCGACCGCTCAAGGGTTTCGTGCAAAGGTTCGTCACACAGGTGCGAAAATTGAACTTCAGCGCGTGCGCAGTCGATGATGGCATGATGATTTGACAGAAAGTCCCACCCTAGGATAACGTCATGCGAGCACACCGAAAGGACGATGAACTCGACAACGTACATAGAGCCTTGGATGAATATGCGGGCCGTACAGGTGCCAAGAGGTCGAACTTGTTGTGCGCTAGCTGTACGAAGTGATAGTCCAGAGAGCGGCGTGGTCACTTTGCGTAGGGAGCGGCAGAGCTGGGCGGCTATAACAGAAACGGCAGCACCTGTGTCGACGAGGGCAAAGGTAGAAACACCATCGACAGATATAGCGACGACGTTAGCTGGTGAAGTGCGAGGACTTGAGCATTTCGACGACGGCGCAGTTCTTGCCTCTGGAACTGCGGCGTTCAGTTTTCCCGGTTGGAGGAAGCGGGTCTAGGGCGCATTGGGGACAGTGATCGCCTGCGAGGAGATGGGGAGCGGGGAGAGTGAGTTTGAGGCTGGTGTGACCGAGACTCAGGAAAGTTAGTGCATCCATACTGCGGTGAGGGATAGGGAGCAGGTATGTGCATGGGCTGTGGGTCATACGGTAACGGCCGAGTAGCGTCGCGGAGTGGTTGGAAGCGACGGCGACAATATCGTGCCACGTGTCCTGGAGTACCGCAGGCGTAGCAGATCGGTCGATTGTCAGGAGTGCGCCAGGAATTGCTGACTCGTGGTGCGGCCCAAGGTGTCGAAAATGGGGCGGAGTGGGGAGCGACTGAAGACATGGGTGGCAAATGCTGCTGTCGGGGTCTGCTACGTACCACCTGGGCATACGTAAGGGGCGCGGCCACGGGCTGCATAGCCGGCGCATGGGCAACAGGTATGGCCACAGGCTGCTGGTGGGCAGCGACGGGAACAGCCTGAGCTACCTCTTCGGCAATAACGTCGCGGAGTGGTGAGGGCAGACGAGAGGACGGCGGCTGCTGCGTGAAGGGAATCAACGACAGTTGCCGAGCTACTTCTTCACGCACAAAGTCTTTAATCTCTTGCAGGGTTGGTGAGTGGTCGGGAACAGAAGTGAGGCTGGAGAGCGAGTCGGCGTGTGAGGAAAATGGGCGAGTCAGGGCGCGCTGCTTGCTCAACTCGTCGAAACTTTGACACAAAGTGACAAGTTCCGCAACGGTGGCAGGATTACGGGCCAGGAGCAGCTGATATGCACCGTCATTTATCCCTTTGAGGATGTGTTGAATCTTCTCCGACTCGGGCATGGTGGTGTTCACACGGTTGCAAAGACCAATAATGTCTTCGATGTAGCTGGTGAAAGATTCCGTTGGCTTTTGTGCGCGAGTCCGCAAGCGTTGTTCGGCTCTGGACTTGCGGACTGCGGGTCGGCCAAAAACGTCAGCAAACAATGTTTTAAAGATGGACCACGTCGTGATGTCGTTTTTGTGGTTATTATACCACATTTCGGCCACGTCAGTGAGGTAAAAGATGACGTAAGTCAATTTGTCCGCGTCATCCCACTTGTTGTTAGCGCTCACCAGTTCATAGTTAGCGAACCAGTCTTCCACGTCGGTCTCATCAGCTCCGCTAAAGACCTTGGGCTCTCGCAAACGAAGAACGCCGGGGTTGCTGGGGGATGGAGTGGAAGAGCCAGGTTGCGCGTTGTTGGTAGCCATGATGGGAGGTAGCGTTCGGTTGCGCAGCTCCAGGTTCAGGCGACGGCGAATGGCAGCACCCAGGTTCAGGCGACGGGGAATGTCAGCACCTTCCACCAATTGAAAGAGGGTTTATTGACGACTGTTGCGACGGTGGTCCTACGAAGAAACACGATCGTGCAAGAGCAACGGTCAAGCATATGCCGGCGATGATCAGCACGAGCCGAGCGAGCTAAGCCCAGCACCCAGTACCCAAGCGGTGGCGATGTTGCTTGCCAACGACGCTCTTTCTTCTTCACAATATATATATATATATATATATATATATATATATATATATATATATATATATATATATATATATATATATATATATATATATATATATATATATATATATATATCTACACACAAGCCAACAGTTCACTGCTGAAACGATTTCAAATTATCTATAGCGTGCACATTTATTTTAGAGTTATTAAATCATATGAGTTGCGAAACTCCCGATAGGCTCCATGTATCGCAATCCGGACACGTCATTGGCCCCTATGTTGGGAGTGAGCAGATCGTCGCGCCACCTGTTGATCTGCATGTCCAGTATTGAACGCATTAATAATGTTCTGTGTTGTTCCCAGGTGACGCAAAAGTCAGCTAATTTTCCAGAAATTGGGCTAACTACGTGTCCGGGTTTTAGAACACAGTTTCGCAACTGGTATAATTGAATAACTATCTATTTACTTGTCACGGGGCTGTACTTACGTTCAGTGGCGCACGTGGGTTCTGTACCGTAATGCTGACCAAAGAAACGGACGAAAAATGAACGGTGATGACACGCTTAGAGACAGCTGCTCTTTAAAAGCCTGGTAAGTTGAGAAGAATACAGAAATGCCACCGCTTCGAACAAGCCAGCAGCACGTGTTCCCGATTGATGTACCTAATACTTCCGCGACGTCTTAAAATCAACATTTTTTTCTTTTTTCAATTCACCCTGCCCTTTAGTAACCGAATCGTTTTGATGCTAGCTTGATTTTTACTTTTTGTTTCTTCTTTTTTTCCCTTTCACGATAAACATCCGTGAAAGCTGGAGCCGCTAACGACATTTAAAATCGAGCATTAATTCACTAGAGAAAGAATTTGTGAACCTCGATTTTCAAGAGATGCGTTGACTGAGTCATCGAGCTAATTGTTCAACTTATGTGTTAAGCTACAGCAGGTCATGTCTACTCGGGTTTCTGCATTGCCGCTCATTTTTAGTCTGCTTATTTGATTTTAAGCCATCACTCTTCCCATATTCTGATCAACAGTCTTATTTCTTAAGGTTAGAAGGCATTATCAATCGACGAACAACAAGGACAAACAGTGCAGATGATTTACTGTGTGAGGGCTGGGTGGGCTAGGCATGAAGGCAGGCAATGAAAACGAGAAGAACGCGCTCTATTCGAACATACTGAAAACGTGCCGTCCGCGCCGAAAGCGGGAGTGAGATCTTGGGCCTGCAGTTGAGCTGCCATAAAGGCGCCACAGGTGGCGCTAGTGATTAGCTAGGCCACCTGTGGCCTGGCTAATGTAAACAAATAAGTGCTATATGCACCTCAATAGACAAGGATGAATCAAGTGGCGCAATGGCTCCATTTTCACAACAAGAGTAGGAAAGGGCTGAGAAAAGGGTTCCTAGTAGTACATCAACAGGCCCAGATGGCATTCCAAATATGCTTATCAAGACACTAGGTCCGAGGTCTAGGCAGGCTTTGAGAAAGGCAGTGAGCAAAATAATAATCGATGGAGAAGTTCCAGATGGATGGAAACTTAGCAGGATGAGCATGATCAATAAAGGAAAGGGGGACAAAGCTGATATAAACAACTACCGTCCTATAACAGTGGCACCAGTAGTCTACAGGCTGGCGATGCAGATTATAAAGGAAAGACTGCAGGCATGGATAGAGGATGAGGGGGTGCTGGGGGAACTGCAGAAGGGGTTTTCCGAAACACAGGAGGTTGGAAGACAATCTGTTCTCACTGACGTAGTGCATCGAAATAGCAGAAAAGGAACGCAGGCCCCTGTGGGTAGCATTTTGGATACCAAGAAGCGTACGATAGCGTGGTTCAAAAGGAATTGTGGGGAATACTGGACACACTAGGCGTGGAAGATGTAGTCACTAATATTTTAAAGGATATCTATAAAGGTAACAAGGTAATTATAAAGTGGAAAAAACAGGTATCCAAGCCAGCAGAGGTAAAACGGGGGCTTAGGCAAGGGTGTCCCCTGTCACCCATATATTCATGATGTACCTACAAGGATTGGAGGCCAAATTAGAGGGAAGTGGACTGTACTTCAAACTCTCTTTCGTGAAACAATGAAAACTCATTGAACAGGCACTACCAGTATTGATGTACGCAGATGATATAGTGCTAATGGCCGACAACAAGGAAGATTTGCAGAGATTGGTGGACATCTGCGGTATGAGGGAGATAGGTTAGATTTCAGATTCAGTAAGGAAAAATCAGCAGTCATGATTTTTTATGACAATGAAGGTAGTGAGCTTAGAATACAGGAGGTCACGCTAGAGATAACAGATAAATACAAATATCTGGGAGTATGAATATGCAATGGGGCCGAGTACCTAAGGGAACACGAAATATACGTGTCGACTAAAGGTAACAAAATGCAGCGGTAATGAAAAACAGGGCACTGTGGAATTACAATAGGTATGACGTTGTGAGAGGAATATGGAAAGGGGTCATGGTTCCTGGTGTGACGTTCGGCAATGCGGTCTTGTGCATGAGATGAGAAGTTCAAGGAGATTAGAAATTAAGCAACGTGGAAAAGGTAGGCTCGCCTTAGGAGCTCACGGGAATACACCAAATCAGGGAGTCAAGATGATATGGGATGGACATCACTTGAGGGCAGAAAATATAGCAGCAAGATAAAATTGAGAAGCAATTAAGAGAAATGGGGGAGGAGCGTTGGGCTAGTAAGGTATTCAGCTCCTTGTACATGAAGAATATC
>WOVY01004287.1:0-15363 GCA_013436015.1 Rhipicephalus annulatus
AGAACTCCCAAGACTTACCAGAACAACAAAGATGTGATACGCAATCATTTCAAGGCGATCTACAGGTTTCCACACCAAGCATGTGTAATTCATGGACTTTCTCGTGAAGAAGCGACGCTGTTGTACCGCCTTAGAACCGGCTCCACATACACCCCGGCCTGGTCATTCAAGACTGGGAGATACGCTTCCCCGTTCTGTGCCTTCTGTGGTGACATCGGGGATATTGAACATTTCATTTGGCTTTGCCCACAGTTTGATGCGCAAAGAGCAGCGATGATCCGCACCTTGCGAAAAGGCTGTCATAGGCACCGGACAGTTGATGACATCATCTTTCCTGAAGGACCCGCGGCAACTAGGAGGAACGTGCAACGAACTTTGTTGGTCTTCCTGCGAGACACTGGGCTGTCTGACACGTGGTGACATTTTCCAAATTAAGGAGATGCTCAGGCGGAACAATTGCCGGCCATGCAGGCCAGGCTAACCCCGCCTGCTGCAACACCACCACCACCACCACCACCACCTACAAAGAAATTAACAGTCATTCAGATCACCTTGCACTAAGCGATTCTTCACACCATTTTTCCAACTGGTGCGACATGTGGCAAATGTCGATTAACCCCCAAAAAACAGTGTGCATGACGATAACCCGAAAAAAAAGAAGCTATCCAGTATGACAACAGCATTAAAGGCACCAGGCTTGAAAAAGTGAATGCGCACAAATATTTAGGCGTCACGATAACGTCAAGCCTCAGATGGGATGCATACATTTCTAACATTACTTCGGTTGCTCTGCGTAAGCTCTTTTATCTTCGCAGATGCCTTCGGTTGGGCCGTCACTCAACCAAGCTTTTAGCCTATACTACTTACGTAAGACCGGTATTAGAATATGCTAACACATTATGGTTTCCTTATACAGTCACTAACATTCAAAAGCTAGAAAATGTACAGAGAAAGGCAGCAAGATTCATCTGCAACAAATATAAGCGCACTGATTCTCCTACAAATATGTTAGCAAGCTCTGGCCTCCAAACGCGATTCGAGCAAAACAAGCACGCCTTAAATTTCTTTTTCAGCTACTTCACAACAATTATAAAATTGACCCATCATTGTACATCCGTCCGTCAGACTCCCGCGTTATTAGGCACAAACATTCACACACACTGAAAGAGTACTCTTACCGCAATGACACGTTCAGGCACTCCTTTTCCACTTGCCATAAGGGAATGGAACTGTCTGGATTCCTCCATAACTAGTGCGAAATCGGTATCCGACTTTGCACAAAAATGAGAAAACATGTTCTCTTAAATGCGGCAATACTCGCATTACCAGAAGCATTGCGCCACCAGTGAAAGCGTATTAGTGGTGTGTACAAGTGTTAACTGCAGTGTTTGTAAGTTTGCTATTTGTTTGCCTATGTACCACTGCACTTCATGCAGAATTTTTCTTTTTGGTGATGGTTTCTTTGTCTTTGCAGATGTAAACAATTTGTATATTTTTCACTCTTATACTTTGTGATGACTGTCATTTCAATACATTCCTGTTTCTGTTTTCTGCGCTGTTAATGTACCACCTGCATGTACAATCTGTACGCCCACCTGCTATGGTCTCGGAATGAGACTGGCAGTATTGAAAATAAATAAATAAATAAATAAATAAATAAATAAATAAATAAATAATAAATAAATAAATAAATAAATAAATAAATAATCACTGCTCCAAGTGATGTCCTGAACCTTCCCAAGGCGCCCTTCGCTACAGTAAAAGCAACTGTGAGGAAAGCGCCCCGCCGCGGTGGTCTAGTGGCTAAAGGTCCGTTCGATTCGCCTGCACCACGTGAATCAGTTCACGAGGTGCTGCACCTTACCATTCGTTTCAGCGGTGCAGCATTGACGACCGCTGAACCCTGCCATTCGTTTCGAAAGGTGCAGAAGAGGTGCAGCACCGGTTCATAATTTTCCGGCACCTCCTTCGCTGGAGACGCGGCGCGCGTCTGTGTTGTTCATACGACCTTCGAGTGGCTCCTGCTTCCTACAATGATATTCAAGTGAATTTTTCGAGTGCGCGTTCAGCTTTGTTTGTGTCACATCAGTGAAAGTGCCAGGACTATTTTGATGCCAAAACCTGCTGCGTGAGTGGACTATTTTCAAGTTTTGGAACGTTTTTTCTCCGGAGCCGGCCACCGCCTGGGCTAAGCCTAACGAGGTAAGCCCACGCCGGCGCGACGCCAGCCGCGTCGCCGTTCCCGGGTGCCGTTTTCGCTCTTCTCAGGGCTTATTTTCAGAAAATAATGGAATATCAGGTGGTGGGGGAGGACATAACCCCCGAAGAGGTGACAGAAGACCGAGGTTGGCAGTCTGCAGGCGCCAGAAGAGCTGGCGCGCGCTCGGCAGGCGCTAATCCTAATGGTGCTACTCTCAACGAGACGAAGTCGACAACGGCCGAGGCCCCGCGAGGCCGCAACAGTGGCAATAACATCAAGGCTAGAATCATCCGCGCTGGCCGGATGCCCCACCTCCCCAAGGAGGATACGAAGATCGTGATTCGGCCCCGCGGAGGCCTCAATATTGTCAAGACCGGCTGCACCGTGGTGGCTGATGCAATCCTGGCAGCCACAAGCCTCTGCGCCGAAGATTTGCGGGGCGACACGCTATGCCCCAACGTGCAGCAGAATATTATGGTTGTCAGCACACCTAGAAGGGAAAATGCCAACCACTACGTCAAAGTTCGGCAGATCGTCGTCATGGGCCGAACATACGAGGTCAGTGCCTACGAGGCCGCCCCTCATTCCACGTGCAAGGGCGTGATCCGAGGTATTCCACTCGTAGACGGCCCGAATGATATTGACAACAAGATCGTAAATGAAAGAAATCCGCTCGCCCTGGCAGCCAAGCGCATAGGCAGCACCGGTACGGTAATCGTCGCCTTCGACGGTCATAGAGTCCCAAACTTTGTACGCTACGGCCCCACCCTTGTGCAATGTTCGCTTTATCGCAAGAAAATAGACATTTGCTACGCTTGTGGTCGGCTCGGTCACCGTGCTGATGTTTGTCCCAGCCCAGGCGACGTCGTATGTCGGGGCTGTGGGGCTTCAAATCCTGACGCACAACACAAGTGTACCCCCAAGTGCAGACTGTGTGGTGGGCAACACCTCACGGCTGACAAGGACTGTAGGCAAAGATTCCAGATCCCGTATGTCGTGCGACGAAGGCGCTGGGAAAAGTCTCGCGCCACCGATCAAGACCAAGCCACGGCACCACCATCACCCCCCCACGGATGGGCAGGACTTCCAGCAGTCACGTGGTTCCGGGGGCCGTTCCAGGCGACGTTCTCGGTCCCATTCCAGGGGCCGTTCCCGGTCCAGGAGCCGCTCCCGGTCCCGAGGAAGAGCCCGGCGCTACAAGTCTGGGAGCCGCTCCAGGTCTCGATCCAGGTCTACCGGGCGTCAACAGCAGCCTAGCGGGGTGTCAGCGAGAAGCAAGAAGTCGGGCTCTGTAACCTGGGCCGACACGGTCCGAGGAGGGCCAGCTGAGGTACTGTCGGGGTCACTCCCAGAGCATGCGGAGAGCGCGCGCGAGATTTCCCAGCTGAAACGCGAGAACGCAGAGATGAAGGAAACCATAAACAGGCTTTTGTCCGAAATTGCTGAGATTAAGAACGCGAGAAACCCACCACCGCAACCCGCCGTCGCATGCGTCGCCGATACAATGCCCTTACCCATGGAGGTGCACAGTACTAAAGCCGGCGACAGCAGCAGTGAGGGTCAAAGTGCTCCCAAGAAGAGGGCCGTCGCCCACGAACAGGAAGGTGTAGCGATTCGAGTCAGGTCTGAGCTTCGAGACACGCTATCCGCGCTCAGTGAAAGCATCAATAAGCTCGGGGAGAATTTCGCCCAACTGCAGATCACCCTGGCCGCGCAAAACGACCGAGTATCCAAAGTAGAGTTGTTTCTCGAAAGCGTAGTGAAACCAGCTCTGACCTCAACCGCCGTCGTACAACCCCAGCCCGGCGCTACGGGCCCCATCGTCCACGCTATTCTTAGCCAATCTGAGGGCAGCACCAGCCCACAAAAGCACCAAGATGGCCAAGCCAAGTGAGACGTTTCTTATTTGGCAATGGAACTGCAGGGGCTTCCCTAGTAAAAAGGCGTCCTTGCAGCAGTACATTCGATGCTCTAGCGAAAAACCCCTCGTCATTCTGCTTCAGGAAACATTAACTCCAAACGTCACACTGACTGGTTACAAGCCCGCCTCGCGTTATTCCGATGGCCGGGGCGTCTGCACCTTGGTCAGTAACAAGCTCACACACATCTCTCACGACCTCAAAATGGCCACCAGCAGCGCCGAATATGTCATGACCGAGATTCTGCCGCGCAGCTCGGACCGAAGCAGCATCTTTTTTCTCAACGTGTACAGTAGTCCTAAGGACCGACGGCAGCGCTTCAGGGCCCTCATAAAGAAGGCCGTCAACTTGGCAGGTCCCAACCCCCTGGTTGTGGCGGGCGATTTTAATGCTCCGCACCACACTTGGGGCTACCCGTACAATACCAGCAAGGGCGCGGAACTGTGGCAGAACGCGACGGACATGGACCTGACTCTAATCACCGACAAGGCCTTTCCAACTCGGTTGGGCACCTCATCCTGCAGAGACTCCACTCCCGACCTGACCTTCGTCAAGAATCTCCCCGATGTACAGTGGGCCAACTCAAACATTGACTTAGGTAGCGACCATTACGTCCTGGTGACGCAGTTTTTAATGGTCCGTAAGAGGGCACGGGAGTTTTCTTGGACAAACTGGGACCAGTTTCGCAAAGTCCGCAACGACCGACCCCTACCTGCAACCAGGCCAAGCCTACAGGAGTGGATTAGCCAGCTCAGAGAGGACGTCATAAGTACCACCAAGATTATTAGTACTGACCTTCCGGTTGAAAAAATGGATAGCCGCCTTGCCCACCTACTAGAGGCCAAGCAGTCACTTCTCGCCCGCTGGAAAGGCCAGCGCCTCAATCGCAGGTTGCGCAAGAAAATCTCCGACCTAAACAAGACCATCGAGGAGCACTGTCGCGTGCTCTCCAAGCAGCAGTGGGACGAGGTGTGCAACTCGGTAGATGGCCAGATGCGTAATGGCAAGACATGGAACCTGCTCAAGCACCTGCTCAGCGAGACTAACACCAAAACTAACCAGCGGAACGTACTAGCGCGAGCCATGCACGAAGCCAAGCAGTCGTCTTCAGAAGAGGAGGTTTTGAAGCAGCTGGTGCAAAAGTACCTCCCTGTCGACTCGAACCCCGCAACAACGTACCCCGAGTACTCAGGACCGGCCAACACTGAACTGGACGCCGAGATATGCCACGAAGAGGTTCGGCAGGCGCTTTACGCGCTCAATGGGAGGTCTGCCGCGGGCCCCGATGGCATAACTAATAAGACCCTGCGCAACCTGGATGACCGATCAATCGACTACCTCACCGAGATCATCAACGAGGCATGGAAGAGCGGCGAGGTCCCCGACCCGTGGAAGGTCGCGCGCACCGTGCTCATTCCTAAGCCGGGGAGGTCACCCAACTTGGACAACATGCGCCCCATTTCGCTCACATCCTGCGTGGGAAAGGTAGCCGAGCATGTGGTCCTCAATAGGTTGACTCGGTACCTGGAAGACAATGGGCTCTACCCGTACACCATGATTGGCTTTCGGGCCAAGCTTTCGACGCAAGACGCTATGAAGCTGCTCAAGCACCAAGTCATCGACTGCAACACTCGAGACATGCGGGCCATTCTCGGCCTCGATTTAGAGAAAGCCTTCGACAATGTTGCTCACTCTTTCGTGTTGCGGTCGATTGCTGAGCTCGGGCTTGGAGTCAGATTCTACAAATATGTCAACTCGTTCTTGACCCGTAGGAGAGCCACCCTCAGTGTGGGAGACCTTGTCTCCGAGGAGATCGAGCTGGGATCGCGCGGCACGCCACAAGGGTCAGTGCTATCGCCCACCCTGTTCAATCTTGTCATGGTCGGGTTGTCCAAGAGGCTCTCATGTATCGAAGGCATTAACCACACAATTTACGCGGACGATATTACCATTTGGTGCACAGGTGGCAGCGACGGGCAAGTCGAGCGCTCCCTGCAGGAGGCCATAGACACCACGGAAGATTACCTCCGTCCCACAGGCCTGAGGTGTTCCCCAAGCAAGTCCGAGCTTCTCCTTTACCAACCCACTAGGCGAGGGCCCAAGCCCAAAAACTGGCAGCCGATCTCGAAGAGTGATATCAAGCTCTACACCGGAGATCGCAGTGCGATACCCAGAGTTGACTCCATTCGGGTCCTCGGCATGACCATCGAGTCCAATGGTTCCAACGGCAAGACTATACTCAAGCTCGCCGCCAAGACGGATAACGCGGTTCGGCTGGTTCGGCGGGTGGCCAACCGCTACCAAGGCCTCAAGGAAGACAACCTAATCCGCCTGGTCAATGCCTTTGTGCTCTGCCACTTTTCATATGTCGCGGCCATGCACAATTGGCAGCGTGCCGAGCGTGACAAGATCAACGTCTTGCTCAGAAAGATTACCAAGCGGGCCCTCGGTATCCCGATCAGGACGCGCACCGAGCGCCTGCTCCAGCTCGGAGTACACAATACGTTGGAGGAGATTGCCGAAGCGCAGGAGCGGGCCCAGCTCGCGCGCCTTTCGAGCTCCCAGACCGGCAGACATATACTCCGAGAGCTCGGTCACTCTCCGGCTGAAGTGGACGAGAAGATGAGACAGGTACCCCGTGAGATTCGTGACCTCATCACCGTGGCACCGATACCGAGGAATGCCCATCCCGAACACAATCGTGGTAGGCGACGGGCTAGAGCTGCCACTCTTCTCAAGCAGATTCACAGTGAGGAGCACGGCGTCAGCTTTGTCGATGCGGCCGCGTACCGTGGGAGCCGCGCCTTCTCCGCAGTCGTCGTCGACTCCAAACAACAAATCACCAACTGCGCATCGGTTCACACTGACGATCCGGCGGTTGCCGAAGCAAGTGGCCATCGCCCTGGCCATCCTGGAAGGTGAGAGGGAGGTCATCTATAGTGACTCTAGGTCAGCTATTCGCGCTTTCGAGCGCGGTGTAATCTCCAAGAAAGCCCTGCGCGTGCTCCAAAGTGGTGGCCGCGACGGCATCAAGCACCACGTACTGATTTGGTTTCCTGCACATGTTGGACAGGTCCAAGGCGCTCCCCCCAATCTCAACGAGTCTGCCCACGAGGCCGCGCGCGCACTTACCGACCGCGCGGGTTCCGGGCAACGATTCGGGGCCAACGGGGTTGCGGAAAACAGGGACGCGCCTGCCACGTACAACGAAATAACAAAATATTTTTACCTCGCGCGGAGACTATATCCACTCCCTCATCCAAATCTTAATAGGCCACAAGCCCTTACGCTCAGACTACTGCAGACCGACACGTACCCTAACCTGAGATCCCTTCACGTTATTTATCCTGACGTGTTCCCCAATGACGCTTGCCCCAAATGTGGGGATGTATCCACGCTTGCGCACATGCTCTGGGAGTGCAAGGCAATGTACACTAACCCCAACACTACATCGGTCAGGTGGGAGGCGGCCCTTCGCAGCTCCCTCCTGGCCGACCAACTTTGGGCCGTCCAGCAGGCCCGCGGAGCGGCCGATAGGCTTGGCCTAACGGTCCCGACGTGGGAGACGCCCGCTGCGCGCTGACGCGCGCCTTGCAGGACCTCAATAAAGTTTCGCAACCAACCAACCTCCTTCGCTGACGGTGCCGGCTTGGTGCAGGCGCGCGTGCAGCTGAGCAGACGACGCAGCACTTAGACGTAGGTGGCTTAGGCGCCGTACTCACCTCTACAAATGCGGTGTGTTTTGCCAAGATGTTTGCGCCTCACAAACTGTCCGCATGTGCGTTTCGCCATAGGTCGGTGTTTGCTGAATGGTGTAAATTAACCGAAAAGAAATAAGGCCAACACCTTGTCGGCACATTGTCATTCGTTTCGGGTGTCGTGCTGTGCCTGCACCGCTGAACTCACGCTGCATAATTTGTGAACTTCGCGTGCACAGCCGTGAACCGGTTCCGACCGGTGCAGGTGAATCGAACGGACCTTATGGTACTCGGCTGCTGACCCGCAGGTCGCGGGTTCGATTCCCGGCTGCGGCGGCTGCATTTCCGATGGAGGCGGAAATGTTGTAGGCCCGTGTACTCAGATTTGGGTGCACGTTAAAGAACCCCAGGTGGTCAAAATTTCCGGAGCCCTCCACTACGGCGTCTCTCATAATCATATGGTGGTTTTGGGACGTTAAACTCCACAAATCAATCAATCAACTGTGAGGAAAGCGAGCAAATAGCGCCTTTGGCTGATTAAAAAAAATATTGGACACATTTCTTCAAACACCCTTGCATATTAACGCGATAGCGGTAAAGAACTCGTTTACCAGAAATTCCGGCGTCGGTGTCGGCGTCTTTGCTTGCGAGTGAGCGAAAAATTATAATCTTCGCAGGAATGAGAATACAGCAACCTTTGCGTGACTAAAAGTGAGGATGCAAACAAGATTATTTACAAAAAAAAAATCCCGGTCTCAGTCGGAATCGAGCATGGGTCGTTTGCGTGGCGAGCGCATGTTTTACCACGCAGACACGCCTCTTTTTTTTTCTTTATATCCGTTTAATTTTCACACACGGGGCAATAAGGCAAATATATTGCAATACACAGAAACACTACAGAACACTGAGTAGGGCCGTCAAGTACTGCTAAAGCGCATCACACCTTAAAATTCCTTCATATGAAGCATGGCTTGCACCCTTTCAAACTACAAAGGAACACATTCATTTGTTCTTTATACCCCTAAAAACGTTGATATGATTTCTTTGAAAAAATGGGCAGATCCCATGTACAGTGGGAATCGATGACATGCGAAGCACGAATCAGGAAGGTTGATATGTCACTTTAAAATCAGCACAATGCTACAAGGTGGAGGTAAATGATGTCGTATGTGACTTACGTGTCATGATTATCATGTTTGGATGTTTCATTTACCTTTCTCATCTATTCAAGTCACGTGATACAAAATTTAGTATTGTGGAGTGAGCGAAAGGACCGCAAGCACGCTATGAGTGTGGTATGTTGTCAGCTTCTCGGGATTATCATGTTTCCACAAGTCATATTTTTTTGTCATCCATTGACGTCACGGAACACCAAATTTGGTATATGCGGAGCCAGCAAAACGGCCGCGTGCGCATCATGAAGGGCCCAATATACTCCAATGTTGCGTTGAGGCGCGAGCACGCTGGACACAGCGACGCCATACGTTAGCAAAACGCGAGCACTCTGATGTCTGACGCCAAGCGCGACCGGCACGACCACCATCCGTCGGCGCGGCCCGAGGGTAACCGGCGCTAAATTTCACATACTGCATTTCGCACCAATGCGTTACCCAGACAACACTGCGTCTCTAGCTTTTCGTGACGAAGGGACGCCAGACGCGCTTAAACGCGCATGCGTCAAAGCAACGCAGTGCGGCGTGCGAGCATATGGCAGGACCGGCGCCCGGCGTGGCACCCGGTGTGTTGTTTACCTTCGTCATCTATTCACGTCACGTGATACCAAATTTTAGCATATGTGGAGCTAGCAAAACGGCGGCGAGCACGCTATCAGCCTGGTATGTTGTCATGTTCTTACATGACACGCGTGTCATGATTATCACGTCTGCACCAGTCATATATTTCGTCATCCATTGACGTCACGTAACACCGAATTGAGTATATGTCGAGCTATCGAAATGGCCGCGAGCGCATCATGAAAGGCCCATTATACTCCAATGTAAAGTTGACGCGCACGCATGCTGGGCACAGCGACGCTGCGTTCGAAAAACGCGAGCACTCTATCGTCTAACGCCAGGCGCGGCCCGACGGCAACCGGCACGAAATGCGACATGCTGCATTTCGCACCGATGCGTTACCCAGACAACACTGCGTCTCCCTCTTTTCGTGACGGAGGGACGCCGGATGTGCTGAAATGCGCATGCGTGAAAGCAACGCAGCGCGGCGTGTGCCTGCGAGGATATGGCAGTACCGGTGCCTGGCGTGGCAACGCCGGCTTGACGCGACGAAATGAACGCCGGCGAGCACGCGCTCCGCGTCACGTCAAAATGTATTGGCACCTTGACTGTGGTATGTAGTCATGTTCTCACATGACACGAATCTCATGATTATTACGTTTGCGCCTGTCACATACCTTCGTCATCGGTTGGCGTCTTGTAATAACGAATTTGGCACATGTTAAGCTAGCGAAACAGCCGCGAGCGCATCATAAGTGCGGCATGTAGTCATGTTGTTACATGACAACCATCTGATGTTTATTATGTTTATCACCAGTCCCATATCTTCGCCTTCCATTCACGTACCGTAATAACAAATTTGGTATATGTGCCACGAGGGAAACGGCCGCGAGTGCATCGTCACCGTGGCATGTGATCATGTTGTTAGGTGACTCGCATGTCATGATTTTCATGTTAGGGTCTGTCGCTTGTGTTCGCCATGCAATCATGTCATACCATATCAGTTATGCAACATGCCATGTGAACGATATCACCGCAAGAGCTGCAGGACCATGGGTTGTAAATAATGACTTTCACGACATTCATGTCATGATTTCATGTTTTGACTAGTCAAATAAGTTTTTCATACAGTCATGTTATGCCATACCAATTTTGGTATCGATAATATCCCCAAAAAGGCTAGGAGAGCTAAAGTCGTTGGCGGCTAGATAGATAGATACGCTCAAAGTCGCCGAAGTTCGCTAAGAAATGCTTCGTATTTAAAAAGGAAAACACAGCAGTGGAGGCCGCACTTGTGCTGAGTGACTCCGATACTCTGTTGGGTGCCATATTGAACCACCCTGTGCGCCACCTACAGGCGACGAAACTTGCGAATAGAGTGATCGTTCTTTTGCTAACATAGCGTCGCTGTGCCCAGCGTGCGCGCGTGTCAGCGCTGTAATACACTATATTGGGTCCTTCATGATGCGCTCGCGGCCATTTTGCCAGCTCCAATTATACCAAATTTGGCGTTATGTGACGTCAATGGATGACGAAATATATGACTGGCGCAAACATGATATTCCTTGAGACGCGTGTAAGTTAAGAACATGACAACATACCACGCTAATAGCGTGCTCGCGGCTGTTTCGCTAGCCCCACATATACTAAATTTGGTATCACGTGACGTGAATAGATGATGAAGGTAAACGACACATCCAAACATGATAATCATGACACGGAAGTCATGTACGGCATCATTTACCTCCACCTCGTAACGTTGTGATGATTTCAAAGTGACTTATCAAGCTTTCTTATTCGTGCTTGGCATATCATAGATTCCCACTCATGTGCAATCTGGCAATTTTTTTCTCAAAAATATTCGAAACTCCAATTTATTATTCAGTGTTGGTCATATACATCTAAAGGATTTATTTGAAAGGTAATGTGCATGGAAAGATTTTTCTCTTGTTCTGAATCCAACGATGCTAATTATCTACAGTGCAGAAAAGCGCTTGTCTGCCCAGGGATGTAATGATGGCTCCACAAAATGATTGTGTTAGGGGCGTCTATACACTGCTGCGGTCTTCTAAACAATGCAACACAAGTAGTTGGAGACGCTTCTTGTATTGTCGCACGACGGTGCACACTGAACCACGCCTGTGTAAGGACGTACCTGATCGTTCTACGTCAGGGGCGTCCGTCAGTACGAGTCATGGTGCCCGTCGCGTCTTGGACGCCTTCGAAGGCGCTTGTCTTCGACGTTGTTGTCCCTACGGGGACTAGTGCCGAGACCGTCGTTGATGCGACGGCCTCAATAGTCGGCCTCTCAGAGGTATACTGCGTGCAGCATCAGGGAGCTCGAAACTTCCAAGTCACCGTTAAGAGCATGGCCTCCATGTCTCTAATCGTCAATGCTGGCTGCCTGGTGATTGGCGGCGAGCGTGTTCAAGTCGTTCCCGTTGGCCCACAAGTGACCAACGTCGCCTGCCTGTTCCTGCCATCGTTCGTCTCAAACGAAGCTCTCGTCCAAGCGTTATCCCCATATGGCAAGGTGCTCACTGTCACCAGTGGTTTGATGAGCGGGCGACGCGGCGTACTCAACTGGAATCGCGGTATGTTCGAATGGAGATGGACGCCGCTAATCCTGTGCCGAACTACCTGCGCATCTCCGGTCACCGGTGCTACGTTTGACTACCGTGGTCTCCAGCGTGTATGTCGAAGATGCGGCTCAGGGGACCATCTACGAGCCCAGTGCACAACACCGTATTGTGGTCGCTGTGGTGTGCACGGTCACGTTAGTGAAGGATGTGACCGCCCATGTCGACGCTGCGGGGACGGCCACCCAACTGTGGTTTGCCCTGTCCGCCGCTCTTACTCAGACGCTGCCGCTGGTGCCTTTTCCACCACTGACACCGGCAACGGAACCAACTACCGACTCGGGGGACGCAGAGGAGGTCACCGACGTTGTGCTGGCCTCACCCCTACAAGTTCCTTCAAACGAAGCGCACAACGAAAGCGCGATTGTCGATGCGACGCTTGGCGCGTCGGCCTCCCCGCTGGTGCAGGAACCGTGCGCTTCGAAAGACGCAACGCACTGCCCTGAAAACGGCGTCGGCGTCTCTTCTTTGACGCCACTTGATGTTCAGTGCACAAATGACCCCAGTTATCAGGCTGCTGCTGTTGGAGTTGACCCTACGACCCCTGTTATTTTGGAAAACAGTGGCGAAAACACGACAGCCTCTTCTGTTGCGGCCGCTCCGACCATTTCGACATCGCGTCGTACACGTAAAAAATCGCCCTCAACAAAGGGTGCCTACACCGGACTGCCGAGACGCGGACAGTGCTGCCAGCATCAAGAATGTGGATCCAAGCTTGCCGGCGGCTCAGTCCCTACCTCCTCAGGACACGTCTTCGGAAGACGGCTTCAGCCTGGGACTGGATAGTAGCATCGGACTGTCTAGCCTTGCCGATTTGACGTTGAAATGGGAGCTCCACGTGAAACAAAGCGAGGGCACACTTCCAGCTCTTGCTCCGATGAACGCAGTGATGGCCGTGGTAAATCCCAACGGTCCAAAAAACCTCGACCCTCTTCTGGAGGGTCGAACAGTGCGTTTGTAATTTGGTCGAGCAAGTGTCCCCTGGACCACTTTCCAGGACACCGTCTAGAACTATGCGTCCAGGTTAGTCTTTACTTTTTATTATGGCTACTACACTGCATATTATTTCATTGAACGTTCAGGGTTTTCGCAGTCCGGCAAAGCAGGCTGAAGTGATTAGTGTCGCCCGCGCTGCAAATTGTGATGTTTTGTGCCTCCAGGAAACAAATTTTTTCTCGCTATCCGACGTGCTTGCTTTTAAATGAAGGTTCAACCTAGATTGTTATTTCTCTTTTGCTACATCTCGTTTTACGGGAGTAGGTATTATTATTTTTAACCGAGCTCTATTAAGGGATCATCATGCTTTTTACGATGGCGTGGCAGGGTTTTGGCTTTAGACTGTAGCTACTTTTTCTTTCAGATTAAGGATACTGTGTGTGTATGGGCCAGCGCAAGCTGAACAGTCTAATGACTTTTTAGAGACCTGGATGTGTTTTTCTTGACGGTCGTGATGTCATTTTGATTGGCGACTTCAACTGCGTTCTAAATACGCGAACCGATGTACAAGGTCCTGGCTGGGGCCGGTCTGCTGGAATTCACGCGAGCTTCGCCGCCTTGTCCACCACTTTTCATTACTAGACGCGCACAATGTAGTGCACGGAAATACCTTTGTTTGGACATGGCGACGTGGACGATCCTCCAGCAGGCTCAACCGGGCTTATATCCCACAGCGTTAGAGGCGTTTGTCTCTGATTTATGCGTTCCGTCCTTCCCACATTCTCCTGTGTACGTATCTGATCATCGGCCTATTGTCTTGAAGCTCGAAGTTCCATTTTCTTTCTCAGACAAGCCATGGCGTCTTGATGTTCGCGTCCTGCAGGACGCGCGCTCAAGATCAGATTTGTCACGCGCAATACGTGTGTCGCTCACGGCGTCTGGTCCTGAAGATTGGGATGCGCTTAAAACACAGTGGCACCTGCGCTGCGCGGTAGAGGGGCGTTCGCTTCGTCGACGCGTTTTTCTGAAGAGTCTTGCTGATACCGCGATGAAGTTGCGCATTGCTTTGCGCGCCGAGACGCCTTCTCCTCTGATGCGAGCGTGGCAGCGTGACTGCGTGAACGCTTTCAGCGCTTGACTGCTGCTTTCGTCCTGGCGGCAGCAGCATGGCGCTGTAGACACAACCCATGTGCACTCCCGAGGTGCTGCGCTACGCGAGACATTCCTTTTTGGGCAATCAGAGCCACCTGTCTCTATGACAGCACAAATACCACCTGCGCAGCGGCTTCCTACGCGTGATCGATCTGTTTTCTTTCTTGGGCGCATTTGAAGCAGTCGTGTTCGGCCATGCGGACTAACTGTGATGAAACACCGCCAATGCTTGAAAGTTTGCCCCGTATCCTCAAGAAGCTGCAGATTGCCTGCACATCCCTCCGTCGGCTGATGAGGTAAAGGCGGCACTGAAATCTATGAAACGTGGAACGGCCCCAGGGCCAGACGGTTTACCTGTTGAGTTTTACTTGACATTTTGGGATGAGATTGGTGCTACTTTACCGCGGTAATCCGGCGATGCTACGAGGACGGTGTCTTTCCTCAAAGTTTTCGAGATGGACGCATTGTGCTTATTCCAAAGGGTGATGCTTCCTCTGTTAATCCTGAAGATTGGAGACCTATCACGCTCCTCAAGTTGACTATAAGATATTCGCGGCGGTAGCCGTTCAACGTTTGAGGGGTCTGTTGAACACCCTAATAGGTTATCACCAGACTCATCAGTGCTTGGACGAGAAATACACAGCTTGTCATATACCACACGGGATATCATAGCTTATACTTTGTCGCGATCTGCGCGTGGTATCCTGTGTCTTTGGACCAGGAAAAAGCGTTTGACCGACTAGAGCACACGTATATCGTTAATGTGCTCACAGCCTTCGGCTTTTCTCATTCTTTTGTGGAAATGATTAAAAAACGTACCACCGGGCTTAAAAGCACACTAGTTCTGGATGGTTGGGAAAGTGCTGCCTTTCTATAAAACGTGGGGTCGCCAGGGATGTCCATTGTCTCCTGTGCTATTTGTCTCAGCCTTGAGCCATACTGCGTGCTCTTTATGCGGATTCACGTGTCCGGGTCTTCCGCTTCCTGGTAGCGGTGTCGTGAAAGTCACACAGCTTTCGCTGATGATATAACCATAACCTTGTACCTTTCAGATGAAGATAGCCTTTCACGCAGCCTGCATGTATT
>WOVY01004288.1:0-13593 GCA_013436015.1 Rhipicephalus annulatus
TGCTACGGAGAGAAGAAAAGGAAGAGGTGCGACTGAAGGCGCGCGACTGGGCCAATCAGCCATTGTGTCTCTTGCCTGTAGTTTTTACTCTGCAAATACATCTTGCCGAAGCAACCAACCTCGTAACATATTGGTGGAGGTGCTGGGTAACCATCAGGCAACGGAGCTCTCGCGCGGACGTCGCATCGCCCTTCCAGCCATGGCCAATGCTCAGCCCTCCGCGTCAACGTCAGCGTCTCCGACGAACATGGCGTCGCAACCGTACGTTTTCACACGCTCTCAAGGATCCCGGTACATTCTGCGAACCGATGGCGTCGACTTGATGATTGGCTGGCCATGGTTTGAACGATGAGTGTTCCGAACAGATGGGATCCACACTTCAGTTGGCTAATGTGCTGTTCTATTTGAGAGCACGGCCAAGGTGTGTATGAGAACATGAGAAAACTCACAACTGGGACCAATGCAAAGCAAGATGCGAGAGGTGTTGGCAAACCGCCAGTCGAAGATCGCCGCCAAAAAGGAATTGGCCTGCGTTGCCCAATCCCCTACGGAAGTCATACCTCGCTTACATTCAGACGTGCTGGCCCTCTGCGCCGAAAGGCCGAAAGCGACTACAGAAGTGACAAGGTGGGACATTTTCTGAGAAAGGGATTGCCGACGACGCTGTCCAATCTCCTGATGTGCAAGGGCTGTTCCACCACCGTAGACGCGATCATCAAAGAGTGTCGTCAGTTCGAGCAAGTGAAAGTCGCCGCATTCTACAACAAACATCTCTCGACTCCCAAACACCGCTGCAACATCTACTTGCGAGGACCAGTCAACACCACAACGTGCAATCGCCGCCGGGAGACCTTACACGAATTGTTTTCGTCGTGAAACTGGAAAGCCTATGGCGCCCTCGGCGTTCTATTCGCGCAGTACCGATGCCACTCCTGTTACTGTTTCCTTCTTGTTCAAGCCATCGTGCGCCAGGAGCTTGAAAACATCGGAGTGCATTCTGTGCCATGTCACCGCGCCTAGAGTCAGCGAACGCCCTTTCGTGATGCCCTTCTCCGACCGACGGTCTTCTCCACGTACTCGCAACCCGGCTGAGTGGCGAACTGCAGATGACCGCCCTATATGTTTCAACTGCCACCGCGTTGGACATATTGCCCGTTACTGCCCGCAACACATGGTCCTCGGCACATCGCGCAACGACCAATATGACCCGTTTCGACGATTACCAGCCCGCACCTTTCCACCTGCCGAAGAGGCCCAATGCCATTGACCATTCTCGGAACACTTGTACAGCCGCTCGCCTTCACCACGTGGGCACCAGTCTCGATCGCCGCAAACACGTCGTCCATCGTCCCGTTCGCCGCAGCCACGGCGCTTCTCGTCCCCCGTGGCTTTCCGGCCGCGTTGTCTCGGAAAACTGAGAAATGCAGCCCCGGAGGTGGTGCTGCATTGACGACTTCCGCAGCAAATCCTCTTTCCGTTCCCACCAGACGAAAGTGTAATAGACGTTAAAGTAGACGGGCGAACCTGTACAAGCACTTGTCGACACCGGCGCAAGCATTTCGGTCATGAGTTCAAGCCTACGCACACGTTTAAAGAAAGTTCTGACACCAGCGGCTGCACAAATGCTCGTGTGGCCGATGGCGGCACGCCGATGGTTCTCGGTCTGTGCACTGCCCGCTTACGTATAAAGGACCACACTACTTCTGTCATTTTAGCCGTGATTGACCACTGCCCTTATGACATTATCCTAGGCCTGGACTTCTTGTCGAATCATTCTGCTCTGATCGATTGTGCTACAGGCGTTCTTCAGCTAGAGTTGCCTCAGATAGTCGCTGAACCCCACACTGCCCCGCCGCGCCTGTGCTCTCTTCAGGATGTGCGGCTGTCAGCTCAGGCAGCCACCTTCGTCGTTTTGACCGCACAGCCCCAAGTTCCCGATGGTCAATATGTCCTCTTCCTCTCGCCGACGTCCTCTTGAGCCGCAAACATTGCCATTCCCCATACGCTTGTGACTGTTACTGACAATTGTACCTCGCTTTCCACTTCTCAATTTCAGCTTGTGCCCTCAAGTGCTTCCTCGTGGCATGTTCTTGGCCAGCGTATCTAATGCTGACGAATTCGAAATAGCAGCGCTCACCACCGAGATTGATTTACTTCAGTCTCCTGTAGCGAACAGCACCTGTTCTCGGCCAGATCGTTTCTCGAAGATGATTGCACCCGACCTCAATCCTGCGCAAGCCAATGACATCCATCGCCTTCTCGCGTCATATACCGACATTTTTTCTTTCGACGACAGACCTCTAGGGCAAACATCCACTGTTCAGCACCGTATAAATACTGGTGACGCCAGTCCTATTCGCCGACGCCCCTATCGTGTCTCCCCCACTGAGCGTAGAGTTATCCAAGCAGAAGTGGACAAAATGCTCAACAAAGGTGTCATAGAACCATCAAGTAGTCCTTGGGCCTCCCCTGTCGTCCTTGTGAAGAAAAAAGATGGTACCTGGCGCTTCTGCGTTGACTATCGCCACCTAAACAAGATCACACGAAAAGACGTGTACCCGCTACCACGCATCGATGACGCGTTGGACTGCCTACACGGGCTACATACTTCTCGTCTATAGATCTTCGGTCCGGCTACTGGCAGATTTCTGTCGATGAAATGGACCGCGAGAAGACGGCCTTCATTACACCAGATGGTTTATACCAGTTTAAGGTCATGCCTTTTGGACTATGTAACGCCCCTGCCACATTCGAACGAATGATGGACTCTCTCCTGCGTGGTTACAAGTGGTCTACTTGTCTTTGTTACCTAGACGATGTGATAGTCTTTTCATCTACTTTCGATAGCCACCTGACCCGTCTCGCTGCAATTCTCGCAGTCTTCAGAACAGCTGGGCTACAACTCAATTCCAAGAAGTGTCAATTTGGTCACCGTCAGATTGCCATTCTGGGCCATATTGTAAACGCCGATGGTGTCCAACCAGATCCCGAAAAGATCCGCGTCGTCCGTAGCTTTCCAGTGCCCCGTTCTACATCCGATGTCCGTAGCTTCGTCGGCTTATGTTCCTACTTTCGCCGTTTGTGAAAAACTTCGCCGACGTTGCCCGGCCACTGACAGATTTGCTGAAGAAGGATACCACATTCTCATGGGGCCCTGAGCAGGCTCAAGCGTTCGCCGCTCTCATCGGCTACCTAACTACGCCCCCCATACTTGCCCACTTTAATCCTTCTGCTGCCACAGAGGTTCGCACCGACGCCAGTGGCCACGGTATCGGCGCAGTTCTCGCTCAGCGGCACCACGGTAGACAGTGCGTGATAGCTTACGCCAGTCGCCTGCTTTCTCCCCAGGAGATGAATTATTCCATCACCGAGAGAGAGTGTCTAGCTTTAGTTTGGGCCGTCGCCAAGTTTCGGCCATATTTATATGGTCGCATTTTCACTGTCGTTACGGACCACCACGCCCTCTGTTGGCTGACTTCTCTGAAGGACCCGACTGGACGTCTGGCTCGCTGGGCTCTGAGGCTTCAGGAATTTTCGTTTAGCGTCAGCTACAAGTCTGGCCGTTTGCACAAGGACGCAGACTGTCTTTCTCGATATCCGGTAGATCCTCCTGATCCCGTTGCGCCTGACCTGGAGAGCAGAGTAATGGCGTTCACAGACGTCAGCGATATGCGCATCGAACAACGACGGGATGAGTCATTGCGCACTATCATCGACGCCATCCAGTCTGACAGCCATGACGCTGAATCCCGTATGTTCGTGCTGCATGACGGCATCCTCTACCGCCGCAACGTCACCACTGAAGGCCCTGAGCTTCTGCTTGTCATCCCTCGTCATCTACGGCCTGCCATACTTCAACAACTTCACGACGCACCAACAGCGGGACACCCTCGGCGTTTCCCGCACATACGACCGCGTGCGACGTCGATTTTTCTGGCCTGGATTGTACCGCAGCGTACGTCGATATGTCGCCACTTGCGACCTCTGCCAGCGCCGGAAAAGACCTTCTTTGCTGCCAGCTGGATATCTTCACCCAATTGAAGTCCCCTCTGAACCATTTCATCGCGTGGGACTCGACCTTCTTGGCCCTTTTCCGACGACGACACTCGGAAATAAATGGATTGCCGTCGCCACAGATTATGCGACCCGTTACGCGATAACAAAGGCCATGCCAACCAGTTGCGCCACTGACGTCGCGGATTTTCTTCTTCATGACGTCATCTTACACCATGGTGCACCCCGACAGCTGCTTACGGACCGCGGCCGCTCTTTCCTGTCCAAAGTTGTCGATGACCTCCTTCGCTCGTGTGCTACAGCGCATAAGCTATCTACCGCCTACCACCCACAAACTAATGGCCTAACTGAACGTCTCAACCGCACGCTCACAGAGATGCTTTCGATGTACGTCTCCGATGATCATCGCGACTGGGATACCACGTTGGCCTATGTGACCTTCGCATATAACTCCTCTCGACATGACACTGCGGGATTCTCGCCTTTTTATCTTTTATATGGTCGCGACCCCATATTGCCATTTGAAACCACCTTGCCTCTCGTGCCATCTGCTTCCGAGTACGCGCGCGAAGCCATTGATCGGGCTCACATGGCTCGTCAAGTTGCCCAGTCTCGCCTCACCAGGTCACAGGATATGCAAAAAGCCCGCTACGACCACCGGCATCGAAATATAACGTTTGCCCCAGGTGACCACGTGCTCCTCTGGTCACCGTGTCGCCGTGTAGGTCTCTCCGAAAAACTTTTGTCCGATACGCCGGACCCTACCTAGTCTTACGTCAAGTTAGCGACGTAACCTACGAGATAGCGCCATTGCACTCCAGTACGTCACCAAGTTCGTCACTAGTTGACATTGTCCATGTTTCGCGCATGAAACCCTACTTCTGTCGCACTTCTCCGGACTCTCGCCGAGACGGCGCTCCAACGCCCGGGGGTCCTGCTACGGAGAGGAAGAAAAGGAAGAGGTGCGACTGACAGGCGCGCGACTGGGCCAATCAGCCATTGTGTCTCTTGCCTGTAGTTTTTACTCTGCAAATACATCTTGCTCAGAAGCAACCACCTCGTAACAATATTGTGGTTCTGTGCTTCTTTTAAAAAGTTTTGTTTGCCATAAAAAAGTTTCTCGTCGATAAAAAAAAACTATAATAAAATCAGCAATTGATTGGCGCGGCTTGCCGCACTGGCCACGCAATCTCTTCACTACAACGTGTTGAAGTGGTCGAGTTCTTGTCTATTTTGTTATTTTTAATTATTGTTTATCTTCGATTCTCCCGGCGTTGTTTAGGGCGGCGGCGTTAAGCGTGAACTCTGGCACCAAAGGCACGTTCTCCGCGATAAGAAAGTTTACGGGCGAAGTTTTATTGTTATCGCCTGTTTCTTCCGAGCACGCTTCAAATTAGAGGCTGACGAAAGAAAAATAAACAGGCAGCGATACCTTTAAGGAAAGTTGAAGGAGGCTTAACTTGCTGCAGCTGCTAACTATAAAAACTTCTTTTCATCGGCTGCTAACGACTACACCCTTCCACGTTCCCCTTGGTGCAGTGCGGTTGTTAGAAACTGGCATGAAGAGCTGTAGCCATTAAACATCGGTTCCTGCAGCAGAAAAGGTGAAACACAAAGAATGAAAACAGATGACTTTGATCTGACTGTGTGATCGTTGTGACGGAGTGAGTGGTTACGCTACAATGGCAAACTCTTGTATATATTTATTACAACAGCGATATATATATATATATATATATATATATATATATATATATATATATATATATATATATATATATGCATTGTATTTTTATTTTCTTTGAGATCGAAATATTCTTGGTTACAGTTGAAATATTTATTTTTACAGTTGAAATATGTGTACGTTCATTAAAGCTAATGTGCCGTGAATATCGCGGTGGAGGTTTCATATAAGAATTAGGTTCCCGGACCTACCCCGCAGGTGAAATATGACGGTTTGATAAAACATGCAACCTTTTTCTCGCATGTTTTTATATTAAATAATGTTATTTCAATCAAATAAAAAGTTTCAATGAATCCTATAGTTTGTACATGCTCTATAGCAAGATACGACGGCGCGCTTCTTGTGCCAGCGAAAAAAATGATTAGGTGCTGTTATCACGTTTAGAGCGCTGTTTATTCGCCATATAAATTTTCTTAATTGTCTCTCAACATGTACCATTCTATACGCAGTGTCTACAGCGCCAAAGCTGAAGAAGGCATGTTAATCGTTACTTTCGGCAATATCATATAGTAATGGTGCTTGATTCACGAACTACGGCTAAGTAGTGCAGACTTATGGCCTGTGTCACGGTAGGCGATTTTTCGGACGACGGGGCAGTTTTTCTAAAGCACCTGTTTCGCTTTAGACCAAAACGCGGTGGCCGTCGCTCTGTGCAAGCAACCAATACAAACATTCATACTCCTCCGTCCCTGCTTCTACCCACAACAACAACAACAACAACAACAACACAACAACAACAACACAACAACAACAACAACAACAACAACAACAACAACAACAACAACAACAACAACAACAACAACAACAACAACAACAACAACGACAACAACAACAACAACAACAACAAGAAATAAGTTATTGCACGCGAACACGCCACCCCTCCACTATTAATATGACATTTATGCAAGCTTCTCGAGATATAAATTATGGATAAACTCCTGAGCGAATACGAGAGCAGCAACGGGTTCAATTTTCATTCGTTTAATGTTGTGAGGGCTGAGTAATGCCGGCGCTCAAAGAACTCAGCAACCTAGGCGAAAATCCATGGATTATATAGCTGCAATTCAAGAAAATAAATAAATAAAGATGCTGTGCGTACGCACAGTAAAGCAAACGTAAAAAAAGTATGCGTTGTCCTTGTTGTTGTTGTTGTTGTTACAAGTAGGCATTCGCTTGAGTGATACACTACAATACCATATTTTGGCATGCCAATCAATATACTTAGGTTTCAACATATCAGGTTATAAACGTGATTAGTTACTGCGATATCCCCAATGGTGCGCCATTAAGACGCTAATTAGGAAGTGTATCTCTCACAACACAGGCGACTTCCTTCGTAAGCAGCCACTGTAGACCCGCATCTGTCTACCTTATGGTTTATCCTCTCCTGTTTCTTGCAGTTCCTTACTCAGCAGATCGTAAAAAGAAAAGAAAAACAACAACTGCGGTCTTCTCTTTTTAAGGTTACATTGTGCTCTTCTCACGTCGCCCATAGTGGCGACTCTTAGCAATCATTTCATACATCAGCGGGACATTATGGCCTTTCCGTGTTTCTTTGTTTTATTTTTTTCCTCTCTAGAAACCCGAATGGACCCCTTCGCAAATGACCCGCCACCGCGTCACATCACCTTCACGAAAGTCACCGGGCCGTTCGCACACACGCAGTGGTTACCGCGCCCTCTTAATTTTCACCTCCGAGGGCAGGCATGCGTGCACGGAAAATCAGTACTGGTGTGTGTGGGCCGCTTTGCGAAAGAATATTTCAGTGGCTCCTGGAGCTTTCCATTGCTCTCTTAAAAAATGAAAAAATAAGCTTTTTCGTCTTGGTATACCTCCTTGTGTCTTTAGGTAAACTACCGGCGTCTTTCCTTGTGCGGTGTGTGAAAACTCCGGGTGCCCTACGGACATGGAGCATCATTAGCACGGAGTGCCGGTTCCTTTGTTACCACCCTCACCTTCGGAACGTTTGTCGGGAGGGAAGGAAGTGAGCGGCGGATGTTTTTATGATGCTCAAATTAGAGCCCCCTCTGATTTTCTTGCAACGCGCATACAGTTACCGCGTTGACTCCATATGTGGAACGTGCGAAGAAATAAACGAAAAAAGCATCGGCTGCAAAAAGGAGACCGCGGAGGAACAACTATTCGCGGGTAATGGTACCCGCCCAGTGTCCAAATTGGGGCTAAAACAGTGGCCGTAGTTATTGCGGCCGCATATATGCCGACTCTGACGGCACTAGAATTCCGCGCAGTGGAGTGTTCGTGGTTCGTTGCTCACGTTGACTTGTATTTTTTAAAAAATATTTGGGACTACCGGTGTAGTACGAGGTTATTTGGATTTGGTCGTTCTAAATTATGCCGTTCGGACATGTGCGCGCACAGAAGGCAATCACGCACCGAAAGTGGCGAAATGGGGATCTCATACATTGCTCGACCTTTATTAGTCTGAATTAGTGTATTGTTCTATTTGCCGATAAGTGTACCGAAGAAATGGATGAAAAGAATAGATAGATAGATAGATAGATAGATAGATAGATAGATAGATAGATAGATAGATAGATAGATAGATAGATAGATAGATAGATAGATAGGAATATTTATTCCGGTTTGATCTCACTCTGTTTTATATCGTCAAGACAATGGGCCGCTCCCTCGTTAGGATAGTTGGCAAGACTCATCGCCACATCTTGGGCCTTCTGGAAAGCCCGAAGTTGGTAAAACTAGTTGTGGCTCTTGAGAAGTGAATAATAATACAATTGTGAGTGTTTATGCCCCAAAACGATGATTACGAGGCGCCTTCCCGTACAAAAAAATCGAGTATTTCAGGAGTATTTCTGCGAACAACTCCAGTTGTCACCGGGCGTGCTCGTCCTTCCTTTCGTAAAATCCCTGCTCTTGCCACTTTTCTATCCAGCATACATGATGTCCCGCCGACAGCACGCAAGCCGTTAGTACTAGAGAGGTGTTGGGATCACTGTGGTAACGCGAATAGAGTACGCGAGGTAGGTGATAAGTATAGCTGTGTGACAGATGTACTCCCCAAATACTCGATTTTATCTCAGACTGTGCTGAAAGGCTCCGCAAATTCCTACCACCTGGTGCTTAAGGTGCACCCAATTCTAAGCACACAGAACGCCTAGTGGAAAATAATGAGAAAAAACTGTAAAACAACTGTAGTCACCGTGATAATTCTTGAATTGTAGACGCTATAGAACCTGTCGCATTAAATTATAGCAATTAATACCACACTTGCTATTGATAGCTTGCACGTTACGTCATGAACGCGCAATATGGCTCCGTCATGGCGGCTTAGATGACGTTCAGGGAGCGTAAACACTCCACGATTAACTTGCTTCTGTGCGATAACGGCGTCACCGAAACGTAAGTAGGCTTCTGGGCACGAATAGCGAACGAACCAGCATGCGATGTGCTATTACGTCACATCACAACGTTCGCACCTCACCTTGTTGGCTCTCCAACGTCGCTGTTTCAGTGACGTCAGGGAAAACCACCTATAGTTATACAAAACCTTCGTTGAGCACGTCTTTCCTCTTTGACCAAGCATACCGATAGCGCAAGCGAGTGTGTGGTCAGTGTGATAGAGACGAGCACCTTTTGCGACGTACGCAATTAACTACCTTGCATAGCTTTCCCGAAGAGCTGCCGCAAAAACAAGTAAAACATGAACAAACAAGGGAGACGAGAAAAAAAAACACGGCAGTTCAGTAACGATTACGAGTTCTCGCAAAGCCCTGCAGGGGCGTGGGGCAAAACAAACCGAAGCAACCGAAATGGCCTTTTCTTACAGAAAGGTTTATAATGACTCAGTGATCTGTGACCTTGCGCCGAGCTTTGTTTCAGCGTCACCCGAAAGGAGACAAGAAATGCCTTTATCTCGGTCACCACACACTCATGCCAGCTTGCACTCTCATCATCCGCTTTTGTTTGTCCTGCGCAAAAGCGTCCATCTCGCGTGGCGTCGGCGCAATTAAACGCGACACGCAATATACATATTTCCTCGCTACAGTGTGTAAGGGTACACTTTCACGACCGTCGTTTCGCAAACAGCCGGCGCTTGAGCACAAAGTAATGGTTAAGTAAACGTGGAGAAGAGTAAAAGGTCGCGAGAGATGAGATAATCCATAGCCTCGAGCGCTCGAAACAGCGCTATTAAATAGTGATCCATCCGGCGGTGTCCTCGCGGAGTCTCGGAAATTCTCGCATACTGCGTGGAGATCCGGGCGACCTCGATGCACAAAGGATGCTCGACGTGTCCGTCGTACAGAAAAGGAGCCCGGGCAACAACAAACACTGTGCATGGAAAGAGGGGAAAGAGGGTGATGCGAAGTGAACAGCAAGGCCCCTTCGAGACAGCCTCTGTTGCGGGAGTGCCGGCCGGGCTTGCGGGCATGTCAGGCCGCACGTGAAGAGGATGGAAGGGATCACGAGACAGGTGCAATCACCTCAAATTACGCGCTCGCTCGCGCGCGCGCTCGAATAACAGCTGGGATTATCGGCGTCTGCACTCACCGCGAGAGATGCACGGGGGAGAAATGAATAAAAATTGAAGAGAGATCGAGGAAAGAAAGCGTGCCTTCACCCTGTATGCCCACCTTTCGCGAGGGTGCGAAGCGCGTGAATTCACCCTTGTTAATTCGGTGCAGTATTGTTATCGTCCCACTTGAGGGCCCCGCAGGGCTTACACATGTATTTACACATAGAAAAACAAGGCAAACCAAACAGCGATGCTTCTTGTTTGTAGCGTGCATGCTGCACGTGCACACCTATCGATACTGTATTCAATAATAGTGCACCCTGCTGCGAATGCTCAGCTGAGACTGTGCCTCTTCGCTCCAGATGAATTGAAAACCGAGGGCTCGATTTCCGGGCGCCATCGTGAAACAGCGGAGTGTAAGAACTCTCCTATTGTGCAGTATCTAGGACTCTCGTGATCAAAAGATTTTGGCCAATTAGTCATGAAAAAAATGAAAGAAAAGAAACGAAACTATTGCAGCTTAGACGGACAATTCAAAACTGGCCTGCGGCCGGCGAACGAAGGTTCGTACTAGTACACTAAATAAAATCTGGCGCTAGCATGTGCTGAAGCTGCTTTGCAAGGTGCATCAGTCAGCATGGGAGTGATGTTAATCTACAGATTAGCCTAAGCTTCAATATTTCGACGAAGCAATAAACAGCAAAGCACAGTAGAAGAGACATGTTTATTTGTTTGTTTGTTTATTCAATCTGTGTCACGTAGCCACTCTGTGGGATTGGCCAAAAATGCGATGTTAAAAAAAGAGACAGCTGAAATGCTTCGCCCGACTCTCTCACTTTCCTGTGTTTCGCGCTGTTTTTTTTTGTTTTTATGACCGCGCCCAATTAAGCACTTTAGTTCGTTATTTTGACTCCATGTGGCCTTGTGCGGCCCGGAGCAGCTTCAATCGCAAGATGAAATTGAGCAAAAGTTCAGCAGTCCCGTACTCCACCACAATGGTAGTTTTAGGCTGACCGTTTAAATCAGTTAGCAATGATCGCAATGGACCCATTATTTCATATGAAATTAAAGCAAAAAAAAACAAACACAGGTAAACGTTCATTTTTTTTCCCGAAAGTCTCAACCACGAAGATAAGACAAATCAATCATTCCCATGGTGCCTGAACAATATCGGCTTCACAGTTCTCCGTATAGGAAATAATGTTACGAGACTCCATCACGTGGCGATGCTTGCTATGCCGATTAAGTACTGTATATTATTCACTAACAGCTTATGAGCCCCGGCATTAAAGAAGCAGTTTTTTAGGGGTGAAGCTCCTTATAACGGCACCCGTTCGTCCCTCGTAGCCGTTGTAGTATGAAACAAGTATAACATTTTGACCTCCAAGGTGTTGCCGGTAAGAGATTTCTTCTGTGCGTTGTTGAACAAAAAAAAATAAGTGCTCAATGTACATGTCAATGGCTGCTAATGAGGAATGAGAGGTCAGGAGCATTCGGCTTTTAGTTAACGCGCACGCTGCGATCCCCTTAGCAGCCATTGTCATGTACATTAAGCACTATCTGACAGGAAAAAGTTTGCTACGTTATACTCGCTGGGCGTAACCTCCTTGGTTATAGAAATGTTTAGCTCGGTCGGGCCGCAGTGACATGAATACAGGGAACTAGTATATACCATGAACTCGAGGTGGTTAAAGGGGGGGGAAGTAGACCCGAAGCGCAAGCCGTAGTAAGAAAGTGTGCGTGTGCCACCTCTCGTTTAGTCCTTGAATGTCCGCCTGGATGGCGGAGCTTTATACGGGGAATATAAGATGAAAAGATGCGAGATGGTGGTACTTGGAGTGTTGAATAGATGGACGAAACGGACAAACAGACAGATGCATGGAATGGATGCATGAACGGACGCAGGGGCGGATGCATGGACGAACGCAGGGACGGACGCACGAACAGACGCACGCACGGACGGGCGTATGGACGCATGGACGGTCACACAGACGGAAGAAGAATGGACGGACGGAAGGCAAGAACGAAGGACGACGAATGCTTCGCCCACTCTCCATCTTCACTCCGTGGATATGCTGCCATTTTTTTTTCGTTGTTATACGCTCTGTTATACGTGTACTGTACTGTGAGAACTGTTTAGCGCGAGAACAGCTGACTGGAGCCTTTGTAGCGAGATTTCACACTATCTTTAGTTGGGAGGGAAGAGAGGGGGCTCTCATAAAGAGAAAAATGGGACGTATCGGAAGTGTAACAATCCGCACAAGCTACAGCCTCAGTCCTTTGTCCCGTCTAATGATGAATCACTTTCCACAAAAAGTAAACTTGGATAAAGTTTCGATGCGGCAGGGCTAAATTCGGATGGCCGACACCGACTACTTAGTCGCCAGCAACACTGGCATCCCGGAACAAATGTCTACAAAGTATATATCCACAAATGTCAACAAAGTATATATCCGCACATGCGAAGTTGTACTTGTTGAAACTGGTGTAGGATAAATACAAAGTAAGAAAAACAAGCCGATACGCAGGTGCGATTTCCCTTCGGGGCACAGCGAAACGTCTACACTGGCCGCGTCAGATCTAACGACTACGGGCGAGAAGCTAGAGACAGATTAATTTGTTCCATGTCACTGGTCGGCAACCCGCGATGCGCCTCGCGTACCTCGGTGTTTGAGCTTACGCAGATTGCATGTCAGAAATAATTGCGGGGTTCGCGGTGTATCGTTGCGTAAATGAGGAAAAAAAAAATCCCCAGAGGCGAGTCTATCGATTTCAAAAAGATATGATCATAAGGTTAAACAAGAATTTAATTATGTACAGCGTGATTGGTTGTCCAACCAGCATCCAGTTTTCTTCTTTTTTTTTTGATAATCATATACCCTGTGATTTCCATCAGCCAAGGTCTAGCAGGAACGGGGGCATGACGCTCTCAGGTTTTTGCTTCGACAAGCTGGTCGAGACTAGCTGATTTCGTCAGGCCCACAGACGCGTAAGAAAAACACACACGAGCGCGCTATAGTGTATGCGCAAGTTCAAGGCCACTTACAGAATCTCACAGAGGCCTGCAGGAAGCCAGAACTCCGGAAGCTCTTGATCATAAACTGTTTTTATTACCTGTGGTACCAGCGTTCGACGGTAGTTATAGTGAAATCTGACAGCTCCCTTTGCGCTGCAGTAGACGTAGTCAGCCTGCTGCTGATAGTGATGATGATAGTGACGATGATGAAACGTCGCTGCTACATTATCTGATAACGTGACTACCCCTATTGAATACTTATAGTATACAAGGTACAGTTTATCGTGTATATCTTGTTACAGGGAATTTCGGATACCATTCTTTTCT